>VWZV01006847.1:150370-257625 GCA_013397155.1 Irena cyanogastra
CGTGCCCCCGACCAGCCCCCCCGTCCCACCGCGCCTGCTGCGAGCCCGGCCAGCAAGGGCAGGCAGCTGCCTCGCTGTGCCACCAGTGCTATCCGATACCCGAGGGAAGGCAGGCGCAGGGCGGTTCCCCCGCAGCCCTCCAGCGCTCCGCTGTCCCGGCCCCGCGGGTGACCCCCGGGCCAGCCCGGGTGTCGGGTGTCACGGCTGCCGGTCGGGCCTCCGCCGCACCCACCGCCGGTCTGGCCCTAGGCACGGCGAAGAGATCCCCGCCTAATTTTAACTCGATGTGACTCAGACGTCGATAGTGTTTGTAGGGAAAGGTGGGAGCACCGTGCTAGAAGTGCCTGCTCGAGTCGGGAGCTGAAGGAGCCACTGTCCCTTTGCACTCAACCGGCTGTGTTCGCGAAAGCCTAGTGCTCACACAGAAAACATCCCTAGAGAAAAATAACAAGTTTTAATAACAAGTTAACTGTGTTTCCAGTTACCGGCTGGATACATAGTTAGACAAAAGTGATTTTTCTGGAAGTAGCTAGCTCAAAGTAGGTGAGATCAACGACATGCCGAGGGACCGAGAGGGTGAATCCCACTGGAGCTGAGCAGAGCTGGGCTCTCATGGGATCGGCTGTGATCTCAGAGGAATCAGACTCCCTTTTAGTCTGGGATAGATGGCATTTCCTTGAAAAACAAATACAGATGTCCTTCAAGAGCTCTGATCTTTGTGAACATTTGAGTATTAGAAACCATTACAGGTCTGTCACTCAAACCAGAGGTTCTGTAGTCTGTAAAAACATTTTTTTTTCAGTGTACATCAGCTTTATAGTAAATAATGGCATTACAGAAATCAAGCAATTTCTTATAAATGAAGTCGTCTAACTTCAAGACTAGATTAGGATGGGTGTTCTTAGGTAAATGTGTTTGTGAGAATCAGTTCACTGCTGTATATATATGACATGAGGATTTCTCTCTGAAGCAGAAATAGTGTGTCCTGGTAATGTGATTCCTAACATTCCAAAATCAAATATCTAGTGAGTGTCCTGTGACATGCTAAATTCTTACCCAAAAGAGGCTAACTCAACTTTTGGTTGTTTACTTGAAGCAAGAATTAGCATGAGACTTAGTTGTAGCTAAAGCTGGGCGTGGCTGAAGTTTACTCTGTGTGAATCTACTGTTCAATGCCATTGCTATAATTTATTTTAATATACTGATGGATATCACACTCTTGTTATATCACTGCTTCAGTTAAGTTACTCTTTGCTGCTGCTTACAAAAAGTCCTTTGCTGTACAGCCTGTGTTACTCTTAAGATCCTGCTTGCATAACAAAATGCAGTCCAGTGGTAAGTGAAGTAATAAAATAATATTAATATAGCTTCTAATATTTCACATTAGTACTGCTCATAAATGAAGGAACTAATGTTTACACAACAAATAATTATAAAATGCACTATACATGAACAAACCCTACCAACTGCATGATTGGACACAGTCTGTTCCGAGACCTACATTTCTAAATCCTCATCAGAATTTCTTGATTTTCAGTGGCATTTGTTATGCCTGTCTGCATTCACACTGAAGCAAACACTGGTGCACTTACAGGCAATTGAAAATGACAGCTAAAGAAAGTAGGAAGTCTCAGTAGTTTGTCCTTCTCTTCTTGTGCTGCTCCCCACCCCCTCTGAATTTAGGGAAGGGATTGCAGATGATATTTCCTTTCCATTCTTAAGCACAGAGATCATTAATGGATTTCACCTTCTATGCTCTCTAGGAATTTGCTCACTATCAGGTGACAGATCTGAATTGGTAGTAAATTTAAATGAGATGCATGATAAGCATAGATTAGTTGCTTGAAACCCGCTATAAAAAAGGTGTGAGGAAGTAGAACATTTCTACTTTAATGACAAAGGAGTGGTAAAGATATTTCTGCATTTGTAGTACATTTGATCCACCTGAATTGTACCAACAACTTGAGCTTTTGTCCAAAAGAGATTTTTGAACTAGAATCCTAGTTTTATCCACAGGGATAAAAGCACAAAGTCCAATGAAACACAACTCCAAACTCCATATAACAGTATGAAATAGGGAAACTTGCTGAAGTGAGTGTCCCACACACTGTGGACCCCAGAGTCCAGTGCAAGTAATTTGCACCATCAAGAAACAGCAAGGGACATACGGTCCACTTTTAAAAGAAGGGGTGAGTTGACAAGTGGAAGGCTTGCAAAGGCATTAGGAGGAACACAGTTTCCAGGATGCTTTGTCATGTCTATTGTGCTTTAAAAGCTCATCTCTTATATTTCTTGATGTTTACATAAACTGAAGGAGAAGAGATGCTGGTTAGAGAATATTAAATACTGTTCTGTATGCAGATTAGACAAATGATCAAAGTACACTTTAAGATTCAAGTAGGAAATGTAAGAGTACAAAAGTTTTTAGATCTTTTAAAGGCTGTCCTCCTTTAATTGTTCCTAAGTTTTTCAGTACATTCATACCAAAACACTTCATTAGCTGTTGTATGTTACTTCTGTATGCCTTTCTGTTTGTAAGGGCATTTACAAATTTAACCATGAACTAATAAGGAATTTATACTGTAAATAAAATTTTAAAATCTTGATTTAAATGCCCTAAACTTGGAGGCAGCTGAATTACTCAAAGAAAAAGAGTCTAAATAAACATTTTAATTATATGCACTTTAGCAGCACCTTCTTATTTCTACTCAACGTTTGTAGTTAACAGTAAAACACTTAGATGATGTTCCTTCTATCAGAGATATCTTCAATTTATTTGCCTGCTCATTCTCTTCTGGAGTGAAACCTCAATCTCTTTTTAGTGGTCCAGCCCAAATGTGAAAACTGCCAGGCACTACATGCAAGGTTTATCTTTATAAATCTCACATGTGCATGCAAATGATACCTGCTGGTATAAACCAGCAGTTCCTTGACTAGTAGTCCTTCCATACCTCCTCTGTGCTGGCTTCTCTTTCGCCTGCAAAGCAGAAATACCTCAGTAGAGTGAATGCCATGAGAAGACTGCTCTGAAAATACAGGTCCTGAGTGGATGGATGACTGTGGCCTGATAGAGCTGCATGAGGGCAAATCCAAGATCAGTCTTACATTTTTTGTGTAGGCAAACTTCTACACCTTGGTGAGAAACTTGACTGTTGAATTTCTGTTCAAGAAGTGCAATGCTCTTAATACCCTAATTCTAACAATCAAAAGCATTGTTAATAAAAATAGGAAGTTATTTAAAGGCTTCTCCTACCTTCCTCTCTTCCCCCCAAAGCGCATTTAAAAGATCACAAGTCAGCTTGGTTGTGTTGGACGTAGCTGTCACTACATAGCAGTGCAGGTGATTCTTCATTGGGTGAAGAAAAGTGCTTTTCTGGAAGAGAAGCATGAGGTACTGAAACATGCTTTCTTTTCAGTTTACAATTTTTGGTGGTTTTCCACCTTTATTGAGAGAACCCAGAAATAACACTTCTTGTTGAATCTTGTGGTGCTTACCTATTTAATTGTTGTAGAAGTTAATCCTTAATTCTGCTCTGGGGGTTGCAAACTTTTGCAAGTTGAGAAGGTGGTGAACCTTTTTCTTAGCAGTGCTTCTCTGCTGTACTTTAGGAATCTCTACAGACCAGTCATGAATATCCCCATTTAAGTGGTAGGTTTTGCAGTCTGTCCAGCATGCAAATCCAGGTTTTAAGCACTCCATTTTCTGCAATGTAACTGTTTATTAGAAAGGAAAAATCAGTTAGGTGCCTCCTTATCCTACTGAGAGTATGGAATAAGCAGTTTTCTTGTGTGTTGGAACTCAGGTTGCTTATGTTCCAAATGTCCAAATGTAGTATTTATACAACTGGACTGATGCTGCCTGGTAGGTGGAGTAATGCTGTGGGTCACATCACTCTTTCCTTTGCTGATGTAGTGACTTGCATGCCAGTGGCCAGTACTAACAGGAAACCACAGCTGCTCTTGTTCACTGCACTGACAGCTGCCTAAAGAAGTAAAACAAACCAAATAGGGTACAGGAAATGAGATGTCTGAATACAGATGACTTTGTTGGAAAGTACTCTGGCAGTTCCTACTTAAAACAATAAATTCTTCTAAATAATTTCATCAGGTTCTACGAAAGGTGTTGAACTGGTTAAGCTACTTTTATATGGTTGCTGATGGCTATTTATCATTAATTGGTCAGTTTTAGAAAACAACTTACTGAATTTTTACCTGCTTAGTAGTATGGAACTGATTCTGTGTTTGTTAGGCAGCATTTACTATGGGAATAATGCTGTTAAATGGTTTCAAAACTTTTCCAAGCCTTTCCATGCTAACCAACTGTCCAACAGGTCTGTTATAAATGAAACCAAGTGAATCAGAGCCAGAAACAGCCTAACTTGTTTGTGCTCACCCAAATTGCTGTAACCAAGTCTCAGCTGCTTCCTCAGTTCAGAAAGGCTTTAAAACCATCCTTAGTTCTGGACTAGATTTAGTATAACTTTCATTTACAGAGGAATTTTGAAAAGCTTTGTCAAACATTACTTCAGAGTTCATTCTTTTATATGAAGATAAATGAGTCTTACTTTATTTGTTCAGTTGACTTGGAGGTGAATGAATTTGATTTCCTGTGTGGTGCTGCCTTGGCTAGTTAGTGGAAGGAGCTATTCTGCCCTACAAAACTTTCCTGTTGTCTGGTCTTGGCTGCTTTTATTCTGTCTATCAGGATTTATCCTTCTCACTTGGCTCATGAATTCGTATTAATGAGTTTCTTACTGCATAAGGTGACTTTTATTCCTGCCAGCCTTGCCGCAGTTTTCCAATTGCAGAGGTCCAAGGCTGGCACTGATCTCAGTGCCCAGTCACAAAATACTCTCTGTTGCAGACATTATTGTGGATAAAACAGTGTACATACCTGATGATGGAAACCTTACTTGCAAAAGAAAAACCTGTACAACCTTTGATCAGTACATGTGCTGTTTCAACATTATTTATTCCTTTTCTAAGAGGGTGAGGAGTAGTGCTGTAAGGTATCTTGGGGTCGAATTAGTGGATTTGATTTTTTTAAATCATGCATGGGTGAAAGTTAAGAGCTTGTGCCTTTGGCCTGGGGTCTTTAGAGTCAGACATGGAAATGTACCCTATGGACCATGCAGCAGATGGAACTATAATGTGGACCATCTGTAACCTGAAATACAGCTTGGAAACTGATCTAACTCCAAAGGAGTGTGAGTGTGATTAATCTAATTGTGATAACACTTGCACTGTTATAGCTAGAGCTTATACGAGTGTCTTGCTTTCATAGAATCATTAACACTGGAAAAGACCTCTAAGATTTGAGTCCAACCTTTGACCAATTTTCATAGGTTTCTATTCTCTTATTGTAGCTTATCTAACTTCACAATTAGTCCAACAGTGGATATAGATTTAAATTGCAAATTAAAAAATAAGGAATGTGTGTCTTGTCTTTTACTGTCTTTTAATATGCTAGTTGTAATGTGAACCATATCAAGTTTTTGGTTTTACCTTTGGTATTCTTGTAAGAGGCTAGGCCTTGCTCTTTTGGCTGTGAATCTTTTTAGTCTCAGCTTTTTCATATAATCAGCTCATACCATTGCTGCAGTAGCCAGCTTTGTCCTTGATCTTAAATAGTTGTTTTCCCTTGCCACTGTTGGCTCTTTGTCTATTTATAGAGAGATCATACCTCTCTTAGCACTGGGCTTTCTGCATAAACACGTGTTGGGGAGAGGAATCTCCTGTGTGATAGTCTCCCTCCTGTTCTCTGGGTGATCCTAGCAAACACTTTTTTGTTGCTTAAACTGCAACAGCTCCATCTTGTTAGGAATTAGACTCTTAGAAGAGCATGGAATTTGCCTGCCTCATGTCAGCACTGTGATGGCTTCTTGTTTTGTGGCTCCTATGGCATTTGGACCAGCCAGGGCCAACTTGTGTGTTATTTCCGCCCTCTGCACACACCCCCCTGCATGTGGTAATAATAATATCTATGTGGAAGCAGTTTACTCTTTCTGTCCTTGTTACTACAGTGTTGAGTGCACTTTAATGAGTGTCCTAATCCTTTAGGTGAGGCTGAGGTACTAGGTGAGAGAATTTACTTCATAGCCAGATTCTAAGTTCATAAATTCATGTTCTATTTGTTTGTGTGGTAGTGTACTAGATTTGTCATATTCACATTTAAAACACCAAATCTTATCAATGCACCAGAGGTAATTTTTGAATAGAGAAAATTCTTGGCTTTTCTGAGTATGGATTGAAATAAACGTATATGTTTAAGCGTATTTCAAGTGCAGCTTATTAGAAACATACAGTAAGTGGTACACTGAAGTATTCTCTCTGGCTGAGTACTTTACGGTCATTTTATACATTCTGGTGCTTAAAGAAGAACAGTGGGGTGTCTATATAGGGGAATGTCTGTCCTGCCCCAGCTTTATAGCTGACTAGTGCTGTGTAGGAAGAGATAAATATTTTTATCTCCTCTCTTGGCAGTTGGTGAATTGAATTTAGGAATTAGTGGTTCTTGTTGCTGATTGGTGTACAGTGTTCTTGTTTTGCAGTACTGAATTACTCATCTTGCTTTGTTAGGTTTATCTGGAATTACTTTGTCTTCAATAATTACAAATTGGTCACTGTGCTGTTTACCACACTTTCCAAATGGTTAAATAAGGCTCAGCAGTTTCTTTCTTGGGAAGGTTGGATTGTTTTTCTGAGTCTAGAAAAATGTGTGTGTTCTGAAAGAGTGTAAGAATTGCTTGGACGATATGTCCCTACTGAGTTAGGTGTCAGTGAATACTTAGTTTGATGGTAGTATAATCACAATTGCACTTTCTTACTTACCAAACATGGAATATACATAATCCGGAGTTAAAACATTAAGGAACTAAGGCACTGCAGTAAGTGCTGGGACTGATTTATGGATTTTGCAGAATCCATAGGTGAGCATCTATACTGAAGCTCCTTCAGACTGTGGACTTAGAGTCAAGCCTTTGGGCAGGGTCAGGCAAGCTGCTAACCCACAGAGCTACTGCAGAATCCAGTGTTGCTGTTTGGGAGATTAACATACCTGTAGTCAGTCCTGGAAACTTCCAAAGGAGATCATGACATCGGTGTTGCTGAGTGCTGTATGGGTAGGGTAGGATCGCTGCTGCTCTGGAAGGCTTCTTTTGATGAACAAGCACTTTGCAAATAGAGGTGAGCAGAACAAATGCACCATATTAACAG
Organism: Irena cyanogastra; assembly: GCA_013397155.1. Lineage (NCBI taxonomy): Eukaryota > Metazoa > Chordata > Aves > Passeriformes > Irenidae > Irena > Irena cyanogastra. Next base: position 157,586 of record VWZV01006847.1, read on the forward strand.
GAATTGTCATCTGCAAAGGACCCAAATTAGTTCCAAAGTTCGCAGGAACATGACAAGAAAACCAAGAACCAAGAAGAAAATGCAAGAACTAGAAGAAAACACTAAAGTCAAAGCAGGACTAAACCCTTTATTAGGTGTTAATAATTTAGGCTGAGATGCAAATGTGTTTCAGGTTCTGGGGAACTTGGGAGACTTACAAAGATTTGTGAGATACTTAGTGCAAGAGGAGTAGTTTACTGAGTGGTTTGCTTTGAACTGTTGCTATGGCAACTGTTTGGGGGTTTTTGAGACTTTGACTACCTCGTGCTTGTTAGTAGTGAGGGCATATGTAGGTGCTACCATTTAGGATCACTGCACAAGAAGCTCAGAAAATAGTGACATGAACTTCCCTAAATAGATTTGTAGGCGTAGTAGAAAGGCAGTAGTCATCCTTGAAAAGTTGGTGGTTCTGTACACCACGTTTCTAAGGAAGCATAATAAACATACTTAACATCACAGAACATACTGAAATCTGTACAATGTAAAATCTAGTAGGATGAAAAACCGTTTTTCTTGGAAATCAAGGTCTTTGTTATGTGTATGTTAGTACACCTCTTGCTACAACATGATAAAATGATTGGAATGATAACTGACTGCTCTTACTATAGAATCCAAAGTAGCCTTGCTGATAAAGACTACTTGGATGTGAAGAAGTAACTGAGTGAAGTATAATATTGCCATAATTCAGATTAAAAAAAAAGAAGTTTTAAAAGCATAGACACTGCAGTGTAGTGATAAAGCCTTCTCTTTATACTGACCAATACTAAAAAATTAAATGAAAACATTTCCTGATTTAGAAGCCTTTGTGCATAGAAAAACAAAGTCACTCTTCGCATACTGTTTAACTTCTTGGGGCGTGGTAAGGAAAGAGAATTCTCAACTAGAACAAGAATTCATATGTTTTCCAATGAAAAGTATTTTCCATGGCCGTGAGTCATACTGTAACTTGAGGCTTTCTTCAAGCTATTTTTTTTGTAGCTAGTTTGCTGAAAAAGGCACAAGTTTCCAGAGACTTACTGAGTGGGGCTTGCCGGGGTTTAAAAAAATTGTAATCTTGCTGCCTAACAGTGACTTTGTTTGCTTTTATGTAGTGAGAACCTTAAAAAAAAAAGCCAAAAAACCAAACCCAGTATTTTATCTGTGCATATGGTCCATTTTTAGACTCAGGCTATTGAATGCATAGTAACACTGCCAAAAGAGTCACACAAATGCATGGCAATACTCCTGCCAAATTAGGAAGCTGTCAAACTAAATTTCAATGATGTCCAAATAGAATAGAAATTAAGTAAGTCTTTTATCTTTGTGCATCTGCTTGCAGATGGAATGTACAACATTCTCAGATGCCTGCTTCTCATCAGTCTTAACAGCTTAGCACAAATAACTTCCCTGTCAAGAGGTGGCTCTCCTCTAGAGCAATTACAATTCCTGGAAAACAGTAACTGGCTGAATTGTGAAAAGGAATGAAACATTGGCGCATCTTAAATGTTATGTGCTCCTGCCAGGGAAGGGAAAAATTCATCACACCTGTCAGAGAACTTGGGTTCACATCCTGAACTTCACCTAATGAAAGATTTTTCCACATAAACTAGAGAAGAGTGACCAGTAAAATCAGCTCAACTCTCAGAATTGACTAGTCTTCCACTTAGAAAGATAAAGCCTGCAGTCAAGCCATTTTAATTACAACTGTTTAAAAGCCCGGAAAAGGAGGTAAACCTTATTCAGAAGTACGAAGTAGTCCAGAAAAGAACAGTTTTGACCTCAAGTCCAAAAGTTTTCTGTGTTCTGGTATGTGTACATGGCTGACAGATAGGCAGCTCAGTTGAAAGCCTGTCTGTACTTTGTTAGTTTTAGGGCTTTTTCCCTATTTACCTTCATATGAAAACATTTATTACGTCAAAGTTTGTGGTAATCCTTGACTGTGGTACAAGGAACCAGAGATCTAACTGTTCTACATACACTGGAGTGAGTACATGCACTAGCACTTCTAGTTAAAGTGCTGCTTGTTTACCTCTTCAGATCCTATCTTCTGTATGATTTGCAGAAGAGGCTTCCCTCTCTTTTTGTATTTTGCTTCTCTCTTTAAACTGTTCAAGATAATTATCCCAAAGTATTTCATCTCCTTGCTGCTTTTCATATACCAATAAACAACATTTTGTGTGCTTGCAGGAGTACATTTATAGCAAAACTGCTTTGTATATGCAGCTTGAAAATTTGAACAAGTATATGGGTTGAATAAATACACAGTGATCTAGTTCAGCTGGGGGTGGAGGGACAGAGTTCACTTCTGGCCAACATAGCCTGGGACTCCAAACTTGGCTGGCTTGAGCAATACTCAGATGAGACCTGTCCCCAGAGTACCTGCTCAACCAAGAGGGAATGATTTCCCCAGGCAGGACAGTCAGTGCCATAGGTAGTGCTCATTCTTGCTCAGAGCTTGACAGAAAGATAACTGCTCCTCTGAAGGATCAGAGTAAGACACATAAAAAAAACCCAACACATTTATGTTCTAACTTTGACTGGTCTTTTGGGCTCTGATAGATTCTACTTAAATTTTGAATATTACTTCCCATGAGAAGGTTATTGGAAGCTCAGACATTAACTCCTTGCAGCTATCTAAGTCAGAAGCTACTTAGTTTGCTTTTGTAGACCACCCTTCCTCCATATACACAATAAATTTAAATTCTGTTCTGCAGAGGCATGGTACTTTCTTTTACTGATTGAACTCACGTAAGAAAGCAGCACTTGGCCCTCAGCTTTATTTGAGCAATGCTTAGTTCCTTTGAAACTGGGATTGTTTCCAGAGCATTCAGGAATGGCTTTCATAGCAGCACAGTGCTTTAGTTTGGATAATGTATGCTGGCCTTTTTTCACTCCTGAGAACCTGAATATGGTCTTCTCTTTACATAATAGGAAATTTGTGGTGCCATGTTCTGGCATCTAAGGGACACTCTGTGCCTGCTACAAACCACCGTGCAACTTGGCAGAACCTACAGCCAAAGAGGAGTAAAGACAGGAATAAGAAATTATTCATGGCTCTGTTATATGCTTGATTAAGTAGGAGAAGCTTGGATAGAAACAAACATACAGCCCTAGGACCCTTTTGGCTATGGCCACGTGACTTTGGCACATGTTGATCTTAAACATCATGTTTAAACCTCTCTAGTTCTCTGTATCTGCCCTGTCAGTTTGGTTAAATATTTCCTACTCTGTAGCTACCTTCAGATACATGAATCTTAACTTTGAATTCAATCAATTTATTGGATGTTTCCATTTTTTCAGAAGACTGGTAAGAGGTCTTGGTAAGAGGCAGGTGAAAGATCTCCTTACCTTTGTGTAACCATTTTTTTACTCAGCTTTGAGCTGCCTTGAATACTGGGCTCACCCATCGTGCATCTGAGCTGCTGCCAGCACGCAACAAATTGAATTTGCATTTGTACCATGTGTCAGCACACACTTGCAGCCCTGCTGAGTGACGTAGAGCAGGGAATGCAGGTGTGGGCTGGCTTCCATGTGGGTGTGGGGTAGGTGGCCTGGTCTCACAAGCTCGCTGGTGTAGGACTATTCCCTCAAAATGTTTTGAAAAAATTCAAACTAGCAGAGTGGTTTGTTGCTTTTTGTTTTGTGGCTGTGCCTAGCAGCCAGGGCCTTGAAGACAAGGCTTAGAACTTAATAGGAGCTTGTATTACTCTATCAAAAAGAACTTGATTATAATCTGTACTGATCAGTTATGTTCAGGAACAAAGTTAATCTTGTATATACAATGAATGAAGTCCAAAGCTAAAGATCTTGTGGAATGCTGAAGAGTTTTATCAGCCTCTTGAAAACTCTGCTCTTAGCTACCTGTCGGCTTGATTCATCTTCATCACAAGGAATATTCACCTTTTTCCCTAAGGCTGAGTCCTGCCATTAAGCTACTTCATAGAAAATTACTGTAGTGGTGAATTTCTGCTACATAGAAGACAGACATTTAAGTAGGGGAACAGGATCTTGTTCTTTACCTCTTAGAGTAAATAAGTTGATAAACGATCTACTTGCATGTTAAAGACTGTTGGTGTAGAATTACCCTTCCCAATTTATAAACACTTATGAAACTGTTTAGTGAATTCCTATTTTTTCTCATGTGTCTTTTGCAGGTATTCGCTATAGTATGGACGTCAGTGTGGATGAAGTGAAAGCCTTAGCATCTCTCATGACCTACAAATGTGCTGTGGTTGGTAAGTGTTCATTTTTCAAGCAAGATTTCAATCAATACTGATGTAATTACGTAAGAAAACCAAACATGTAAAGGATTAAAATGAATTTCAGACACCAATCTCTAACTTAAGTCTGTAGCAAGGTGGGAAAAATCTATAGTGACCAAAATAATAATACATATTCCCTCTGCTGTCACTGAAAATACTTTAATAAGGCAGCGTTTTCATTTGAAAAGTCCAAATTCTGCTAACTACCCTCTCCCATAGAAAGTACTACATCTTGAACTCAAATTAAAGTATGACATTGGATTAGTAGGGGGTAATTATTAATTTTAGGGGGAACAGATGGAGGCTGTAAAGAATTCAGGCAGGGGAGCTATGGAGAGAGAAGAATAAAATTCCTTTATGGGTTAGAAAGAAGTATAATTCGTACCCAGCTACTAAATTGTAGAGGAGTTTGGAGAGAATCTGCATATTGTGTGTAATAAAAGGAAATACTTTTCTAATGCATATAGATGTGTTTAGGACTTCCAAGTAAAATTTTTAGGCTAAACCAGTAAAATATTAAATGTAAAACTTATTATTTCTACAGGTGTCAAGGACAAGAGATACTTAAGCACAGAAAATTTAAATAATGAACTTTCAACTTTTAAAGACCATTTTCAAAGTACCTTGAAAGATTTCCCATTTTTATAAGAGTACCTAGATCAGATTATAACTTACACCTCAGAAGCCACAAATGCAGCAAAACCAAAATCACCACTAAAATCAAAGATATAATTACACATCTTTCTCATGTGTTCTGCCTTTATTGTTGAAAAAGTAAAATTATTTTCCTTTGCATTCTTGTAGATGTGCCATTTGGTGGGGCAAAGGCTGGTGTCAAGATCAATCCCAAGAACTACACAGTAAGCCTAATCATAGATAAAAATTTGGGTATCTGCAATACTGAAGCCAGCCAGTTAAAAGAGCTCTTCTAAGGGCATTATTGACCACTTAAAACCTCCTGCCACTTCTGCCTCTGTAAAGGCTGAATGTAGCCTGTGCATGCAGTAGGTAGGAAAAGAATTTTTAAAAGGTCTGTGTTTCAGAGGTGAAATACTTCAATTACTTAATTTATTAATTTTTTTTCTGAAAATCAGGAGACTACAAATAATTTGGAATCTGGAAATTTTTTAAAAGTTGATACTGTTAATAAAAGATTAAATTAAGTTACTCTTAAAAAAAAGTTAATGTTTTTGTTTATTTTGACTAATAGTTTTATGCTCCATTAAACCATTCTATGCAGTGTTCCAGTGTGAATAATAACTAACTTGGCTTATAAAAGGTTTACTGCAGGCTTGCCTTCTTGCCCTAATTAAAACAACTTGTACAGAAAGGAATACTAGAATACATAACAGATATTCTAAGCTCAAAGCTCCTGTAAAGATTTGTGTCAAGTCATTTGGCTGTGTTGATTACACAACTGGCAGGGCCAGCTCTTGCTGGTTGTAAATTGTTCACACAGGATATCAGATTTGTTTGCTGGAAATCTCTGCTAAGGGCACAGGTGGTTCTTCCTGTGCCATGCTCCCAACTTGTCATGGATCAGAATGTGCAGAAAGAAAGCCCCATGTTTCTTGTGCTGCCTGAATACCAACAGTCTGCTAGGGAGTGGCATATAAATTATATAAATTATGAATCATCCTTTCTTCTAAAAGAAGAGGGCGTTGGCTTATGCTAAGTTGGAGCAAATACCCATAAGCACTAATGATTTCTTCTGATATTTATTGCATTTTCTCTATAGGACAATGAATTGGAAAAGATCACAAGAAGGTTTACCATGGAGCTGGCAAAAAAGGGCTTTATTGGTATGTTGGGCAGCTTTACTATTCAAATTTAGGAATCTGATATATTGTGCATTAGCAGTGTCCATTAGATAGTATCCTTAAATAACAGTATTTTTAGAACTGTAAACAATTTGGGTACAGAACTTTCACCAAGAACCACAAAGAATTGAGTCATTGCATCCTAGTGCATTTTAAAGGGAACTGTGTCTTAACTTTTTCTGGTGGCTGTTCTGCTATGAGAAGCCACAAAAGCTGAGGTCACAGTATCCAAAATAAATCACATTTCTCTCAGAATTAGATCATAAAATGGTGACCATAACTGTTGCAGTTTTAATCTCTAATAGCAAACTCTTCACTGTTACTATTTCCTGTAGTCTCAGTTGAGGCTTTTGGCAGGTATCTGAGGAAAGAGAGGAAGGAAATAGAAGATCCACCCCAGCAAAAGTTGATGGCTTCACCCATGGCAACCAGAGGCTGCAAGTGAAGCGTGGGCAAGAAGCATAGGAGCCTGTTGTAACAGAACCTCAGCTTCTGTAATGTCAGTAGGGGCTTCATTCACACTCAACCCTGAGCTGCTCTGGTAGCTTTGCTGTCTGGACATCTCCTCAGCAGAAAGCTGAATATTACCAGCTCCACTTTTAATTTAAGGGAGCAGCTTTACCCAGAGAAGGGTCTTACTCAAATGAATAATGAGACATATAACTAGTTAAAGGTCTGTCATGTATTCCTGATATCTAACTGCCTTGGGAATGTCTATCCTTTTATCTGCATTTTGTTGCTCTTCAGCCAGAGTGTTTGTTGCTCTTCCAGACAGAGTATTTATCATCTAAATTAAGCTCCTTAATAAACACACTTACTGATGTTACATGTGACTATGGTTTTACGATACACAATGCAAGCTATAGTGATAATTAGTTCTGTGACAATTAAAATGGTTTGATAAAATGATCTTCCTTTTTGGCTCTGTGGTTGGTGCTACACAACTTTCACAAACCTTTTAAAAATACTTAGAAAAAGTTGTTGGGGCAGAGTTGCATATAATATCCTGATTAGCAACTTTCTATAATCTTAAATAGTCTGGGGAAATACTATTTTTAGCTATCGAAAAAACCAGATTTTTTTCTATTTCAACAGACATGTGAGACTTCTTTTAAAAGTTTATTTCATCAAGAAAGATGCTTACTGCTACTTTCTTGAAATAAGCAGTAAAACTAAATGCATGTGCTACAGTGCAATGACTAGGTACAGCCTACCTTCAATATTTAAATTCACCCAGGAACAGAAAGGAAATTCTTATGCAGAAGAATCCAATCGATATCACAGTATATAGAAATCATACCTAGATAGCACCCTCCCTTCAAAAAACCAAACCACTTTTGATGCATTATCTTGCTCTTTCATTGACAAAGTTGCCTTCACCTTTTATCAAATGGCTTATGTAAAGGTTTTTATAATATGTGTGATACAGCATCTAAAACTGCATTGAATCCGGAAGAATATGTTGCTTGCATAATAAACTGAGGATTAAACAGGAAAACAGTTCTTCTATGCCAAGGCCTGCACAGTTCCCAAGGGAATAATGATTGAAAATAACTATTTGTGTTTGATCCTTAAGAGCTTTTTTCGCTGTTGCCAACAGGCCCTGGTGTGGATGTGCCTGCTCCTGATATGAGCACGGGGGAGAGGGAGATGTCCTGGATTGCTGACACCTATGCCAGTACCATAGGACACTATGTAAGTCTTGAGCAGAGTAAGTCAATTGCTATGACACTATGTAAGTCAAGCAGAAAAGCTCCCTAATCACATCAACTTGTTTACTTGCTGGATCTAAAAATATTCTCGCAAATTGTCACAACCTCAGTGGTGTGAGGATTTTAGGGTACAGCAAAGGAAGAATAGCTTTATGGATAATATTCTTGCACTAGCCTTGAAAGAAGCTTCTGTGATACAATACTGATTGCAACTCTGCTACAAAAGAAAATACACTGTTTTTGAAGGTATATAGTCTAAAATTGGTTTCTATTTCTATCATTTTCCTCTGTTTTTCATTGGTACTGTAATTACTAATTTGAAGTTGTTAAATGATAACTGAATTTACAACTTTTGTTAAATACATGCCCATGGTTTTGTTCATTCAAGAGACCATGCAAATGAAATTCACACTATTGGTATAACTTGTAAAAGTTTTAAGACTCTCTGCAGTCTCCTAGAAGTAAAAAATTTCATTGTGTACTTCAGCAAATTCTTCAAAGTGTGAAGCAAAAGGACACTGACATAATTTATAACCCAGGAGGTGATAAAAAAACCTAAAGTTTTTAAAAATTACTTTTTAATGCTAGCCCTTGGTTTGGCCTTTGTCCTTGTATTAGTGGGGTTATTTGTACCTGTTAACCAAACACTTTCATTGTATACTTTCAACAGGTCTGTTTGAAGAAAAATGTATTTTGGACAACTTGTTTGTTAGTAGCTGTGTATTAGTGTGTTAATATGCTATTCTATTGCATGTTTGCCTGTCTCAGCTGCTCTTCCCTTGCACTCAGTGCAGTCCCTGCCAGCAGCCCCTGAAGTACAGCAGGGTGTGTGCCTCGGGCCTCAGTGCCACCCACCACGTGCCCCGCTCTGGCACATTGCTCAAGACGTGCCTGGCTGTCCTCAGGCATCTCCTGGCACAAGACTTGCCTGAGGCCTTGGACAGTAGGAGGGGGAGTGGCACAGGTTATTCTAAGTCTGAAATACAAGCTGATGTATCTTGCGGAAGGAAAAAAGGAATGCTTGAGGAATCAGCTGTGGCACGCTGATTAGTTGAGTTAAATCACTTTTACACACAAAGCTCTCCGTTAGGGATATCACTGTAAAACATTATTTGCTTTTTGCTGTTCACATAGGTAAATATTTTAATTAAAACTTGATATCTGATAAAATGCTGAAATTATGACTTCAGAAGGACTTCAACACGCAGGGTGGAAACTAGTTCCTTCAGTCAGAGCTTAAAATTCCAACTTAGAGCAAAACTACTGCCTCAAAGCATTGAATTTTAACATTTAACTCATTGCACTAAAATGTGTATTTCACTGTGATACAACAGCACTGTATTATTACGACTGACAAGAAGGACCATGGCAAGTAGTCTGCTTTTAAGATTTGCTGTTTTAAAGTTATCATACAGTTTTATACAAAAGCTCCATTTAAAAAAAATTAAACTAAACCCTGATAGAGTTTTCAAATGGATGAATTTCTTATTCTTACCACTTTGTAATCTCACCTTATTGTGTAGTCCTATGCATTCTTATGATTCAATGACAACAGAAAAGAAAATAACTACTGAGGATTAAAATTGGAATTACGCTACAACAGCTTCTTTCTAGACTCCCTCTGTATGGCAGTATCCTATTGAAAAATAAAAAAAAAAACCTGCGAGGATTCAGGAATGCTTTTCTGCAAAGTTAATTAAAAAATAGAAATAAGGAGTCGAGGGGAGAATGTTAGTTTACTTAATTTTGTTGGTTTGCTTGTTTGTACTTGAGAGGGTGGTAGCTGTAGTGGAACTCCAGAGCTGTTGTGGAAAATGACCAGGTAATGGAGAAGGAAAGTGAGAATTCTGACAAGGCTATAAAAAGGGGAGTAATCTATCAAACCAGTTTCTAGAGGAAGATGTTTCAGATAACTATCTGGTTGGGACACCAAGAGCGAAAATATAGGTGATTAAAAAATATTAAAAAGATGAAAGTGACCATGGGGGAAGAAGGGAAGGGAGCTGAGAGCAGAAAATGAGCAATGAACAAGTGAAAAGCCATAATTCCAAACACAGATGGAAGCTGTGCAAGGGACTACATTCAGTGGAGTGGAAAGATAACTCTGGTGAGAAGGATCTGTCTGAAATACAGACCTGATGGCTCTGTGCTTGCACACTGCACACAGCTGTGTTCAGGGAGTTTCAAGTGAAAAACAGATATAAACAGATAAGGGAAGTTTGCTGAAAACCTACCATACAGAGCCAGGAAGCTGAAGAGACAAGGAGAACATAATTACAGGGGGGAAAGGGGTAAAGAAAGGAGCGAAAGTTAGTGCCTGAACATCATCGACTAAGTTCATAAGCTACCAGTGCTGATATAGAAGTCTTTGATACTAGCTATAAGCCATTCTTTAAGGTTCTCAGTAAAAGCCATATTGTTTGCTTTTCACCCAAGATGTGTTAGAAATTTTTGTTTATTGACTTGAAACCAAAGATTTTAGGACTTTGATATCAGCTGTGGCTTTTATATGTGACTTTAGGAAGACCTGGATCTGCCCTCACTTCATGCTCTGTTTTCTTGCCAAACCATGCAAGTTGTTAATAACTACCACGTTAACTGTTCCAGAAAATCCATCTGAAGTTTCTGGATCACTGAATTATATATGGCTGAAGTTTCTTATTAAATTAATCCTTTCCACTTGTCTGTACTTCCTGACACAATCAACTGACTTCTAGTACACAGGAAAGGATTTTGATAAATACATTCTTATATATGGTGGGAAGCTGTATTTCTTCACGTATTTATAAAATATATTCCCTCTTTTGAGAATGCACGAAGCCCAAAGCATAGTTTAAGACCATATAGCAGAATAAAAACCTGAAAGTCCATCAAAACATCAGGCCAAGTCGTTCCAATAAAACACCCCTGCCAATATTTGTTACAGTTGACATGCCACAAGAGGGAGCATACAGCTTATGGAGAGCAGCAAGCTGTGTTTTGGGAGGCTGAATTAGGAATTCTGTGGCAAGCCCAGCATCAGTTTTATTGTTCTTAAAGAGGGTTATATGTTAACTCACTGTCACTTTCAAACAGTAAATAGTTTTAGTCTTCATTATAGGCTCTAGTCTCCTCCAACCATTCTTTAAAAGCAAGCCTCCACTTACTTTTGTCAGCTCCTTTCCTTCCTCTCACCAAGCATGCTGCACCACAGGCATGCAAATGCCCTTGGCACAAGGGATGGAGCAGAGGGAGCCTCCCAGTGAATGTGTGGCTGGTGGAATGGAAACCCATCCGGCTGCTGGCACACTCATTCCAGTGCATTCTCTTTCATCCCTACTTTTTCACTTGTGTTGGAAGCCAAGCCACCGTGTGACTGTGCTCCCAGGGTGTGGGAGCATGGGAACCACTGGTGACAGAGGAGGGAGGTCCAGTGTCTGGTTTGGAAGAATTTCTTTCATGTTATCAATTCCAATTGGAAAAATCAGCTATGGCTTTAAGTAGCTATTTTATCTTAGCTGACTATCTAGCATATGGAAAACTTAATTTTATTGCTACCAAATTAAGAATAGAGGCTTGATTGTAAATACTGCTTTTCTGAATAAAAGTAGTAAATACCAAACTTTCCCATATGACCTTCAAACTACAGATTTCCTCTGAGAACATCCCTGTATTCTGACTACAGACCTCATGCCTCGTTTTGTAATTGTAAAATAACTGAACTTGTTATAAAGGAACACTAAACACTGTTTAAACATGACTAAAAGCCAGTTCAAGGATATGTCTAAGCCCTTAAAAAATTAAGAGAGCAAAAGTAATGGTGTAAAGAAATTGTGGCTGTAAATAGGAGCTGATTTTGAGAAACATTCCTGAAAGCTTTTTGATTTGTCTGCTTGTGGATGTCACTATGATACACAATCTGAAGTCAACATACACACTTAGAGGCTACAAAAAAATCACTATTGCATTACACAACTTTCCTGACAGAATATTGAGGTGTTCACACAAAGTAAGGAAGGAAATCATCATTACAAACTAAACGCATTTAAGCTATATCGTGTTCTGACTCCTAACATTTCTGTTTTCCCTTATGCCTAAAGTGTACAAAACTTCTTGTTCTAGCTGTTTTTTGGTTGGTTAATTCCATGTCTCACAAGTCCTTTGCTATTTTACAGGATATTAATGCACATGCATGTGTAACTGGTAAACCCATCAGCCAGGGGGGGATCCATGGACGTATATCTGCAACTGGCCGTGGTGTCTTCCATGGAATTGAAAATTTCATCAATGAAGCCTCATATATGAGCTTATTAGGAATGACTCCAGGATTTGGAGATAAAACATTCGCTGTTCAGGTAACTTTTTTCCTTGGACTGTAGAAAAAAAGTAGTACACAGACTTTCAATAGAGCTGTTTTTAAAACAGCCTGTAGCCCTTAAAAACTGAGAGCTTTAAAACTTCCCAGTTAACCTTTACTCTCAAACTTTAGAAACACTTTTCAAACAACATAGGTGTCCTTTATTTTGGACTGGGTTTTATAAACTGAACTTTCAATTGAACTCTACAAGCACAAAGCCAAATCTCTTACAAGTCTTTATAAGTCTTGTAAGCTGAGACACCACAATGAAATACTGTTACAGGAGGTGTTTAAGGCATAGCACACTTTTTGGTGAGCTGTGACACTGGTTTTACCTACACAAAATTTGTTGCAATGCTTTACAATTTAAAAAATTAAGGAGAGGAGGAATTGAGGATTATATTCTTGTTCCACTACGAAATAAGCAGTTGGAAAAATAGAAACTAAGACCTTATCCTAAATTCATAGGGTTGAATGTACATTTTTAGTATTCTTAAGACTTGGGGATTTATGTAGTTGAATTTTGAAAGTGTTTGGTAATCAGTAGTAAGCATTATCATTCCTAAAATTTCAAAGAAAGGAAACTTTTTCAGCTTTAAATAGTGTGTTAAATGAAGGATTTGAGGAACTGATTTGTTCTGTTGTTTTCAAAAAGTGCTTGTTAGAAATAGCAGAGTAATTGTAACCTCCAAGTTGTCCTCTAGTTAACCTGTGGTCTGCAAAAAACATCTCTGCCCTGCACAGGCCTAGCAGCACACTCATCTCCCTGCACTTTGGCATTTTCATGCCTAGCAGAGGACTAAACAACAGGCACTTAAGCAAAACTTAGACTGAAAACACAGCCATAAGAAAAAGCAGAAAATTCTCGCAGGAAAATGAGCCTGGAGCATTTCGAAGAGACCTAAGGCGTGACAGACTCTTCTATCAAACTTTGCTTCTTGTACATAAGCAAAAATCCTAAGTATAATTGAAGCTATGTTATACAAGAATTTATTATTCAGCTTTTTTCCAGCACAGAATCGTACGACAAACTTTCAACCATGATCATATGACTTTTTGGTCTGCTATGTGTGTTCTTTTACTTTCAGAACATCAGCATTCTGGAAGTAAAGGAATTAATGGCCTGGAATTAAGTCAGTAGTCATACAAAAATCCATTAATACCTTTAAGAGGGTGCCAGTCATAAAGCAGATGAACAGAATGTTCCCAGATTGATAAACATCAGAGTTTTGACACTTTTGTAGTAGCATTACCTCTTTCTTTCTATATTTCCAGTAGAAAACACTTACCACAACTGTACATTGCTGGCTACAGCAGTGGTAGTCAGACAAGAATATTTCTACAGTGGTATTCAGACAAGAATAGAATCTACGTAGATTTCTTCCACATTGCCTATAGATGCAATCTAATACCAAGATGTGCCAATAGATGAAGAACTATTTAAAACTGTATTAGCCTTAGCAGTAATCGTCATTTTAACTGGAGGGTTAACTACTTCTCCCTTTCTCTTTCCACCTTCAGGGATTTGGTAACGTGGGCTTGCATTCTATGAGATACTTGCATCGTTTTGGTGCAAAATGCATTGCTGTCGGAGAGTTTAATGGTTCCATCTGGAATCCTGATGGGATTGACCCAAAGGAACTAGAAGATTTCAAATTGGTATGAAACTTAGCTAAGAAGAAAGAGTTTCATTTTTGTCAGCTTTGCAAGTATATAAAATGACTGATGACTGTGAACTGATGTTGTGATATTTAAAGCATGCTGCAAATAGTCCTTACAAAATGGCTTAGAAATACTGATTCTTCTGACTTTCCTTCTTATCCCCAACAAGAATGCAAATGCAGGTGGTACCTTTTTTACCCTTTGACCTGACGCTCAAAAAAATGTTTGTATGTCTGCAGGCTAATCACTTTGTTTTCAGAATTGGAATTATTATTATATTGCCTTTCTTATGCCTAAACTAGGAAGGATATCTTAAGGAACCAGGGGAAGGAGGTTCCTGAAGGATTCCTGACTGAGAATCACAAGCACATGGTCACTCAAGATGTACAAAGTGTACTTTTGCTGTTTCTTACCTCTTGGATGTTTCTGAAAGAATGACAGTGTGCCAATGCCTGGCAGTGTGACTTGAATGTGTAATTTATAATGAAAACTGGATGTGGTCTTTTTATTTCAGTTTCCAAAAGAAGCAGACTTAAGGGGACAGTTCACAAGCACTAAAATACAATCTTCTACTTAAAGCTTCTTAGGGGCTTATTTGATGTGTCTTCTTTTATATAGGGAATATTTGAATTTCTTTACCACCCTCTTTTCTCAAAAGAATGTAGATTCTATCACTAAACAAAGGCTATCATTGTAGTACTGAATTTTAAAAACCATTTGAATCTTATGTGATTCAACTTATCCTGGGTGTAGCAGACTGGTGAGTCATTTTGGTTGTTTGAAAACTATTTTAAGAGCTGAGAGAGACTTTTTCTTTTTTTATATTCCAGAGCCCAAATGTTTATCAGTGTCTTTATGCAGAGAGCAGTTATGTTTCAGTCTTGGGAACTTTGTTCCTGAAGCTTTGTAGCTTTTTGTGTCTAAGTAAGGGTAGGAACTACATTATGTGCTGTCTCTCTAGTACTGTTGCTTCTCCCTTTTCTCAGTCTGAAAGTCAGAAGGGAAGAAATTGGTACGAGTGCACAACACACTAAAACCACCGTGGTTTGTTTTCTTCACACAGCAACACGGGACAATCATGGGCTTCCCTAAAGCAAAGCCACTTGAGGGCAGCATTCTGGAAATAGACTGTGACATTCTCATCCCTGCTGCCAGCGAGAAGCAATTGACCAAGGCCAACGCACACAAAGTTAAAGCAAAAGTAAGTCAAAGAGTTCAAATGGAAATGAAAAATAGAGATGGTCTATTTAAGTACTAATATTCTATAATCAGCATCAACAAACCCAAATCTATACCTCTGAGTTACTCCATGCTGTGATTTCTTTCAGATTATTGCTGAAGGTGCCAATGGACCTACAACTCCTGAAGCTGACAAAATCTTCTTGGAGAGGAATATCATGGTTATCCCTGTAAGGCTCTATCATGAACTTTGATTTTCATTACAAAAGGAACATTTTTGTGAAGAGTACCAAGACTCTAGTTATTGAAGGCTTTTATTAACAGCCATTCATTCTCTAAGAGTGCTTTTAATAACTGATATCTAGGAAATGGGTGTCAATGTTGCTGAAGAATTATAATATTTATTAAAGACCTCACTACAACTGTAAATGATCAAAGACAATGATTGTTAGCTGACATTTGCTCAATCAAAAAGTGCACTAAACACAGGAAGAAGGAAGAGTAAATATTCTGGCCAGTTTGTAGACATGGTATGTCTGGGTGATGCTCTGACAGAACTGTGTACTGCAGAGTGTATAGAGTATGTGTAGTGATAATTTGAAAGAATGAGACCTATCCAGCTATAGTAACAAATTTTTCACAGAGAAAGGGTGTCCTGATCAAGTGATCTTGCTAGATAGAGTAGCTGATCTTCAGCCTTTACTCACTGAGATGGCCTAAGAATGCTCTAATTTTCTTAAACACTTGTGCTAAAATAGAAGTTAGTCAGTCAAGCACACCTGAACTTGATGTGTTCTAAAGTCAAGTCCTATTCTAAATCAGTAGAAGTAATCCCTGAACTGAAGAAGAGGGTGTTGTCCTGTAAGAGTAAGAAGTGGATTGTCTTCTGTAGGGCAGTTTAAAGTAGTGCCTTGTACATAATACTGCTTACTTTTGCAAAATATGATAGCGCTTTGTCACATGGTCACAATTCAAAATATTTATTCTTTCTGAGCAGGATCTTTACCTGAATGCTGGTGGTGTAACAGTATCCTACTTTGAATGGCTGAAAAACTTGAACCACGTCAGTTATGGCCGTTTGACTTTCAAATATGAAAGAGATTCAAACTACCATTTGCTCAGTAAGTGCTCACTTCTGCTTCCACAGACTGTTTAATTAATAGACCGGACTAGCAAACACCAAATGTGGGAGAAATGGAAACAGAACTCTTTTAAATTCACCACAATTTCCACAGAAGTCTGTAATTGCTGCTTATTTAAAGAATAGAAAAGGTTTCGTAGGTTAACTGACCTGCAGCTCTAATGACTTAAGTTAAATACATACTCTTCTGGTTATCTTTGAATTCTTTCCTCAGTTTTGTAAAATACTAAAGTCAAGCCACTTAAGCGAAATATTTATTACTTCTTAATAAACATCCTTCAGCTGTACACTTTGTATTTAGGAAGCGTTCAAATGAAGTTCAAGCCATTGTTCTGCATGTACAATAATACAACAATAAAGAATTTCTGTAAAGGCCAATAACATAATAGATACAGGCACTGGAAAAACCTGCTTATGGCTCACAGCTCCACATATGGCCGTTCTGTGCTGCCTGCTTTCTGGGAAACAATAACAATTATGTGAAGAGAGGAAGCTCAGTGGAGCAGAACTAGAGGATTGCTCCATTTTAAACAGTACTCTGTAGAAAACACGAGAATCTTGGGGCACTTGGATCTTGACAAGCATACACTTGTATATTTTTTAATATAACCCTTTCTCATAAATTATACATTGTAAGGTGTTTCTAAAGTAGTGGAGAGTTATGGCAATTCTCACTTAAATCACTTTCTTAACTTCAAGATTGTGTTGTCTCAAATGCTCTTTGTTGCTGTTTAGGAATTTCAGAATTTCAAGAACTGAGATGAAATAAGTATCAATGAAAATACCAAAGCACTGCACATGTCCTAAGGAATAAAAAAAATCCTAAAATGTGACATTTATCAGTTACCTTGCATTTACTTTTTTTTTTTTTTCCTAGTGTCTGTCCAGGAAAGCTTGGAAAGAAAATTTGGGAAACATGGGGGAACTATTCCAGTTGTGCCTACAGCAGAATTTCAAGATAGGATATCGGTATGTAGCTGCTGCTGGTGGTTTTTTTGCTGTTAGGGGAGCTGTACTCTAATATTAAAACTGCAATCTTAAGTTTTACCATTGTAGCTATTGTGGAGCACTTTTCCCCAAGCAAAGCATTAGTATATAATTAGCCTGATGGCCAAACAAAGAAAGCAAGCAAGTGATCTGAACTGCTTCAGAATATTGGAAATAAGCTATTTTTGATTTCTTTCACTTCAGTCCATGCAAAATACTTCCAATATAGTAAAAAAGCTACCATTTTAATACAGATGCTATTTGTATTTTGGAGCTCTTTTTGATACAGTTTGCCTAGTTTTCCAAAAAACTTTGAACAAGATATCACACCACAGACAGTTTGATGTTTCTGTAACTCCAGAATAACAGCTGGGTGAAAAACTGTAGCTTGTTCCTTTAAGAGTGAATCAACAGGCAAAGAAATGCCAGGTAAAATTCATTGCTATCTCTTGTGTAGTAGAACATGGTGGGGAAATTTCCACGTGAAGTGATGAGTTGTGAGCTCATCCATTTGCATTTAAAAGGAAATTTTGGAGGTGATGACAAAATACAAGCTTAGAAATCTATAGCAATCAATAAGCAAATCTAGCATTAGAAATTGTTCTGAAGGGGTAAGCCTGACTAATGATGCCACCATGTGAATTCAGAGTGTGCTGCCCTCTGAATACTGTGCATGGGGTTAGGTCTCTGCATCTTCAGACACTGGAAGGGTGGAAAAAGTTCAGAGCAAGATCATAAGGATAGATAAAATTACAGGAGCTTCTCCAACATGGAACAATGAACTAACCTAGGTCCCACTAGCCTAAGCGAGGCCTGAGGTGGAGACAGTGATCTGTAGGATGAGGGATATGGAAAGAAGTGGGTAAGGATAGATTGTTCACTTTTGAGAGTGGTGGAAGAGAGTGAGATGTGTTCCAACAAAACCAGCACAGTGAGGTGCAGAATGAAGAATTAGGGGCTGGTTCCGAGCAGAGCAGACAGTTCGGATGTGCAGTACTCTGCCAAGGGATACATGGAAACGAAAAGCATCGGTTGGTTTGGTTTTAAAACTTAAATTCAGGAGGAGGTGGGACAAATGGGGGGGGGAAAAGTCCAGCAAGTTGTGAAAAACATTAAACCATGCTTCCTCAGGAAGAAATCAGGGGAAGTGCATATAAACTTGGACTACAGCCAGATGATAGCAACAGACTTGAGCCTGATCTAGAATGGTGCATTTTATACATGTTAGGCTATATGAGTAGCATGTGTGATGGGTTCTGTGGCTTAAAGCAAATGCTGGATCTCTTAAACACAAGCCATAGAAAACGGCCTAGTACTTTCTGCTTCCAGCCCAAATTGGTATTTGAGGGAAAGCAAGTATTTTGTGGACCCAGATGTCAAATTATTAGTAAATTACAGCAATCAGGATGATGGAACATTGAACCTGTAATGAGTCATCCTAATTCTTCAACTGCTTATTGTTCTATGTATTTAAATTTTAATGGGAATAAAGCTGTGGAGTTGCTAAGGGCTAATGTAATGTGGAGTATATGAATTTGGGATCCATGCCATTCCTAAAACCTGTCTGTCTTCAAAACAATTGCAATAGGTTGTTGACTCTTGGAAACTTTTTTGTTTAATATTTACTGTGTGGTCTGAAGGCTGAAAACAGTAATTACTACATCAGTAGATAATGGTAGCATCATGCATCTAGAAGCTAGGCCCATAAAAGTCTTCAGTGCTTACATCTGATGTTTTAGAATTGAATTGACAATAAAGGCTATTTAGACTCTTCACCCATCATTAGAAGAGAATGAGTGAGCAAGCTTCAGTAATTACGAGAATCCAACATGTCATTTTCCCCAGTACACAATAAGAACCTTAAACCTTGATTTTATTCTCTGTTGTTGCAGGGTGCATCTGAGAAAGACATTGTGCACTCTGGGTTGGCTTACACAATGGAACGTTCTGCCAGGGTAAATACTGCGTAACTTTATATGCTTACATGAAAGAAAAAGCACATGACTTTGGGACAGATTTTGAATAGGTTGTACAGAATTTCTTTGGAATTAAAGGAGTACATGAATACTACACGATTAATGAAAGTCACTTAAGAGTATGAAGAATTTCTGCTCTGTGTCATCATGGCCAACTTTAACTGGGTATAATAAACATAAGAGATTATTCTGGTAGAAGCTTAGTAAGTAGAAACTTTTTCATTTTCCTCTTGTACCTGGCTAAGCTGGGACATGTACATAAGAGCACTTTACTTCACCATTAGCAGTTTTAGATTAATTCCTCTATACTGTATGTTTAATTACTGGGACAAAGGCTACTTGAAACATCTCACCTCTCCCTATCAGTATAAGACTTGAAAAGGGGTAATATAAGTGACCTGGGAAAGGTGTTCTTCCCTTTCAGTTCTCATTTGTAAGGGGAATCAAGACATTTCAGAATTGATCCACAAAGGATCAGAGCTCTAATACCAGTCTAGCAGCTCCTTGTACTCCTTACTTGGATCCTAAGAGTAGAATTGTTGAGTTCCTATGGAGAAACTTGCAGAAACTACATGTAACCTTTTCTGTTTCAGCAAATCATGCGCACTGCCATGACATACAACCTGGGTCTGGACCTGAGAACAGCTGCCTATGTCAATGCAATCGAGAAAGTCTTCAAAGTGTACAATGAGGCTGGTTTGACCTTTACATAAACAGGCCACGACCGCTCCTTGTTGTATCCCACCCCTCGCTGTTAATGTACCCTCTTCTTGAGAAAGCTTATCACAAGTTTACATGTAACCACAAAATTTTCTTTTCTTCTGACATTATAGTGGATTCTATTCTCAATTAGTTTCAGTTCCAAACTAGTCTTTTTTACAATAAAAATCCATGGATTAGGAAATTGTATACAAGTATGTATCTGAAGATAACAGTTCATCTGCACTTGTGGGGGCCATTCTGGGTGTTTCACCTACAAAACAAACAGGTACATTTCATGTATGAAACAGTGGTCTTGCCACCTGAGCCACTTCTCAGACTTCAGATCAGATACTGTACTATATGAGCACTTAGCTCATTTTTACTTCATGCACTTTTGTTTAATGACATAATTTTGGCTTCAGCACTTTCAGTAAGGCCTTGTATGATCAATGCTGTGGCATTGTCAAAGGAAGAATGGGCCTCCAGCAGGGATTAACTTTGATAGGAGTCTAGTTTTTATTTGTAGTAAAGCTTCAGGCCTGATTCTCTTAAGGCAATATTTTTTTCTTTAACTGTGCTACTGTTACAGGACTGCCTTTCCTCGCTTGTTCAAGCTAGTTTGATTATCATCATGATGTTTGTAGTGCTGACAGACTAATATTTTTATAAGCTGAAACTATTGAGCAACTCTAGTTATGTTTTTAATCAAGTATCTACATAACTATTCTGACTATAGGTTGTTTCCATTTTTTTAAGAAAGGGATATTCTGAATTTAGTAAGCAATCATACTTTGGTTTTTTGGAATTCTTTTTCAGTCTTTTCCTTTCAGAGGCTTTCTGAAAATTAGATACTGCCTCAAAGAACAACTAGAGTGAAACTGAACCCAGAAATCATTGGCCAAACCTCAGATGAGTTAGAATGCTGCTATAAACTTAATTCACTGTCTTAACACACACAGCCTTTTTTTTTTGTTTTGTTTTTGTCATCAAGAGGTCTTGAAAGTTTTGAACATAAAGTACAACAAAATGGACCTCAACAAATATTGGATCAAGCACAGTTTTTGAAGTGTAAGGCTTTTGTCCCTTGAAGTCCCCGTGAAGTGCCAGATGTTATTTATGTAACGAATATGAATGTTTTTTTTTAAAAAGACAGTTAGTCCCTCCCAGAAACTCATGCTTTTTTCCTAACTACTTTGTAACTGCATGACATAACCTGGAGAGAGAGCAGTTATTAAAAAAAAGTTGACCTTTCCAAACCTACTATGCTGGTGTATTACTGTTTTCTATTTCATGCAATAGCTTTCTGTGGCTACAATCTGCAGCTCTTCACAGCACACATCTGTTCATTACCTGACCACTACTAAGATACTGTCCCTGAATTATCTTAAGGGGCTCACTATTACAGATCTTTGGATCTTTGTCTCTTGAACTTGCCTGTCAGCAAGATTTTGAAGTTGCATGTGTTCAGTAAGTAATTTCAGGTCTTTTTAGCTTATCCTCTAAAATTTGCGTGAAGAACTATTTAGTAGTTAGCACGAAGCAAACCTGTGAGAGGCATTTAATTGGTGGCTTACTCCATCCTATATGCTGGTATCTAGGGTTGTAAAAGTACTACAGATCAAATAAGTGCAGCATATATATATGTATATGCACACTGAAACAATTTAAAAAAAACATGAATCCTTAGAGCTTGAGAATTACTGTGATCAAGATACGGATCTCTAAACACAAGATCTGTGTCCTGGATCATATTTTTCAGTGCCATTTTTACATAAACCATGATAAAGTAAAACAAAATTATGATTTTAACAGTTCAGCTCCAACAAATTGTAACCAAAATTTGCAGGCTAAAAGCTCACAAATAAACAGTTGTATTAAAAAAAAATGGAAATGGTCTTAAAAGCAGTGTTGCATTGTCTGGCAGCAAATTCATTTAAAGCAAAATTCTTGCTGTTATTCTCTCTCCTCCCCTGCTTGATTTCCTCTCTAGTAAAGCAGCCCTGATTTGGCTGGGCAAACTTGAAAAATGGGACCCTTTCAGTGCTGGAGCAGACAGAAAGCTGGCATAGATAGCTAACTGGGATATCTTCTACTTCCTACCAACTTGGAAGGGGAAAAAGCAAAAGCCTGCACCATGCCTGTATTCCCTGGTTCATTAGCGTCCTGCATTCTTTTGTGCATACCCATTACTACTTTTCTGGGGATATCTTGAAAAAAAAAAGTAGACGTAACACCTGGCATGATTTTACTAAACCCAGAGATGAGCCCTTAAGGGTCACTGGCTCTCTACTCAGCAGCTTGATTACAGTAGTTACTGACCTCTTGTTAAACAGAGTCAGTGTTGGAGACACGAATCCAAGTATATCCAAGGGTGCGTATTACAACAACTTAAGGTACTTTCAATCAGAGAGTTGAGATTCTTGAGGAGACAAATGCTTGGAGGGTGACTTGAGAGCATGTCAGCTGGTTTACCCTTTGCAGCTAAACACAAGAACCAAATCCTTATCAGTGATCCCAGACTTCTTGTGATAGCCTGCTCTGAAATAATCTCACACCAGTTCTGAGCATTGTTGGCCTCACTCCTAATGTGATCAGACAGTTAATATAGAGTTGCATATTCCTTATCACATTTTGTGCACGTACCTCTCAACACCCAGCAACAACAACAGAGAGAAGAAAGTAGCAAAATTTTGTACCGTTTCTATGAGTTAATGTGATTTTAGAGGTTTGCATACAAAGCAGCTCTAGCCTTTTCCCAGCCCAAACCCCAGTTGAAGAAAGCAATCACTCTCTGTGTATGTTATAAATACCCGGGGGTTTTTACTAAAACTGTAACTTTAGTTAGGTGTTGGGCCCTTCTTACATATAATGTTCACACACACACAAGTCTTATCTGCCAGCTAATAGCCTTATCGCTGCTTGCATTCACTTATATGCCACTAGACATTTACTAAGAAACTTGCTGTACTGTTTGGCAGGGAGCCAATCAGGACCTGAAGTTGGATCTGAACACAGACTTGTAACTGCTCTGGGCCTCACCTACCACATAGAGCAAAACACCTCTTTACTGGGTGTTTGTAAGCTCTCATTCAACACTTAATACTGCTTAGGTACATAGTTTGTGTTGAACAGCAGTTCAGCAAGTACTCTAAAGCTGCAAGTGAATCCCATAAGGATGACAACCACAGTGTTCAGGGTCACATGCCACCTGCAAACTACTAAATGCAAAATGTTTCTATTATACAGAAGAGAAAGCAGAACAATACTTTTTTTATCCCAGCAAAGAACTCAGTCCTACACCTCTTTTTCATTGATGGCAACTGTCACCATCAGGAAGAAGTGTCAAAGCAATGGAAATTCTTGCTGTGATTTCAAAATACTGGGTAAGTAACCTCTAAATTATTCTGTTACTAATTGAGTGGTCTGTAGTATCAGATTCTAAGATCTCATTCTAAGTTCACATGCACAACAGAATATTCCTGGCTTTTGAAGTTTTTTTCCGGTTGTCGATGAGTGACTCAAAATTACCTGGTTCTGATTCACTTTCAGCTGCTGTCCCTGTGTGGGTTTAACAGGAGCCCTGCAGACGTGGTCAGTGCCTTCTCTGTGGCACAGCGTGGCTGCACTGCCTGCCGTGCCTGTGCAGAGCTGCTGGAGTGGCCCCAGTGACCTAGCTCAGCACTAGGCAGGTACTGCAGCCAAGTGCTCTGCTGGCAGCAGTGCCACCTCCTGCTGCTGGCATTGGCTCTGAGCACCACAGTGCTGCTGTACAGCGGTCACATGCACCTCAAACACGCTCGAGCCTTCCTCAGCACAGGAGCTAATGGTGATTATACCAATGAGATCAGAAGAACAAACACAGTCAAGAGAGACACAGCGGTTCTTACCTTGTCTGGAGAGGGCTGTTGGGTGCTCAGCTTGTGAGACTTGTACCCACAGACACAGTCAGGATTTAGGGTCAGTGACAAAATGGGAGACCAGCTCTCAAGTGCTTGACTTTACATGCTGCCCACTTTAAGCCAGCCCTTACCCCACTAAAAAAATACCTGAAAAACCCAAACCAAAAAACATATTTCCATTAGCAGCTTGGCACAGCTCTACCTGCCTGCTCTGTGCAGTAATCCAGTCTTTCAAGACCAGTGATTGTAAATGTGTTTTTATATGTGTAACCAAAGGAATACATGCAAGCCAAGTAGAGTGTAAGTATTGTCTTTATTCAAGAGTATATGTAGTAGAAACTTGTTTACAAAAATTTCAGTAGTGATACATTTTGATCTTCACTGTCCAAAGCTTTTGCCCCATGAAGTTGCTTGGTTTGCTACATTTTTTACAGCTTTTTCACCAGTTTCAGCAACTTTGTAGACTTCATCAAGTGCTTTTAAAAGAGAAAAAACAAAAGTAACTGTAGCATCATTGCAATAGCTACCTCTTTCCCGCCAGTTGTGGGACAAGGCACAAGACAGGCTTGAGGGCCCTGTCTGGGATTTCACTGTCATGACATTTTGAAATAAATACAAACATTTACCATACCTTTCTGACCAGCAGCCTTAGCCTGTTCTGCTGCTTGCTGCACAGTCTGGTTCACCGTGTCAACTGCAGTTAAGAGGAAAAAAATGTCAGAAAAGCAGTCTTTACCCTTCCCCTAATTTCAACAGTCATATTTTCAAAGGGTTCCCTACATGTTTTAGGGCTAGAAGGTGAAAAATTATTCTGTAAGGATGGGCATCCTGATCTAGTGGTGGAGGTGCTATGAGGACTCTGGTTGCAGTTCCCCACAGTATCCATATATCTTGGTATAGGTGAAGATTATGGATGTTAATGTGGGGCACCTAGATGGTCAAGAAACAAACCCTAGTAGAGAATTAGGTGCAATGAAACCTTCCTTTTACTTAGCCTGAAAAATGAAGAGCAAGAGAAGGCATCATCTTAAAGGCCTGCAGCCTAGAAAATAGTGGTAAATATTCAGATGATCAACTTCAGATGAAAGCTATGATCAGGGAAGTCTTGCTTACAAGAGTCAATGTATTTATTTTATTACCCCTGGCTCCAAGTACTACTTTTTAAAAAAAACACCATAGATGTGTTCTGCACAACAGTTACTGAGAGGGTGGCTGACTGAGCAAGACATTCCTCTTGGAAGTGGCAGGAGGGAAAAATGCTGAGGTGAGGAAAGACATTTAAGTGGACTGGGAGTGTCTAAAACTTCAAAGGTCTCCAGGCTTGTATTGAATGTCTCTTCAACAGTGGTATTAAGTGTCTTGCAAAACCAGTGACCTATTTCACCTTGAGCTTGTAGGACATTTCCTACTGCTTAAAAGACATACTAATTATCATTACATGCCATCTTTTGCTGTAGTTTCCTAATGTGAATGATGTTCACTGCTCATAAGGTACAGCTAAGGAAAACACTTCCCAGAGCAGTCTTGGGTCACAGCCAAGTTTGTAACTCCTTTCAGAACCCATGGGATAGGTGCTAATTTTAGATACTTGCAAAGCCCAGTTGTGCCATTCTGTACTTGGCAATGGCTCATGGGACTGTGTCTTTGGGGCACATGCAGGCACAACAGAAGTAGTTCAGAAAAAAGGTACTGAATAGTTGCAAAACCACCAGATAGTCTTTTTTTACTTGAGATCTGTCATTAGTCCCCCTTTATTTTCATTTAAATGGGGGTTTAGAGGGTACCTCTAGAATCCTTCCAGTCAGTGCAGTACTAACAGTGGTGTGATGAGTTCAGTATCATGTGCTGTGTATTTACTGACTGACATCAAGGTATGTGCAGATTGCACAGAAGTGGCCAAAGTCAGGCCAGTGCCTGGAACCCCCCTCTGTTTTTCCAGAATCCAACTCCAGCTGGAAGAGCCATGCTGCACTGCAGGACTTGCTGTGAAGATGTAGGCAGAGTTCGGGCAAAGGGCTTCAGACAGATGATATCCAAAGAGCTGGTTCAACTTCAAGTGCTTGGGACAGGGGAAGGACTGCAGCTACTATTTATAAAATTTGTTCTTGGAGTTTGTTGACTCCTGAACACTTAGTACCATCAGCTGATTGAGATTAGTACTTGGCTCCTCTGAGGATGACAAATGTTCCTTCTAAAACATCCACATTGTCTTCCAGCATAGGAAACAGTAGATGTTTCCCCAATGTTAAAGAAATTAGGAACATGAAAAAACTGCCACAAAATATGCATTTCTAGGACTACTCTGGCAAAATCAGAAAGAAATCTTCATTTGAAAAACTGATGATTCCCTTCCAATTGCCCACATCCTGGTGTTTCTCTTTCATGCTTCAGCATAAAAGTAGCTGAATTAAGAATAAATCCAAATTCTTTGGAAAAGAAGGTGGCTGTGGGATTGTTCATCCTTCATCTTCCTAGCAAAACGAACCAAGTCATGGTAAATAAGTAGCAGGCTTCCCACTTGCTTCATTGGGCACATAGCCCACAAGTAATATTTCTACAGCATTTGAAGTCACAACCAAAATAATTGGTTTCAAGAGTTTACCTAAATGTCTTGTAAAGAAATATGAAGCAGTTTCCAGTGCCCACATACTAAGCAGAAACACTTCAGGAATCTCAGCAGTGCAGGTCTCCATGTTAAGGCTCCATTAGCAATTGCTGCTGTTCTTCAGGGCCAGTTCAGCAAAACTCTCTGCAGGAGTGAACTTGCCCTGAGCCCCTGGAGTTGCACTTGTGCTCTTGGTGAGGTGTGTGACTGTGGTGCTGGCTGGGCTGGAGCACTGACATCAGAGCACTTAACTGCACCTCTCTGGGCAGCACTGAGCCGATCAGAGCCCTCAGAGCTGATACACTGCACCGCTACGGAACTCCTATTTGTCATGGCTGGTCCTATTAGGAAGCAAAACCCTAAATAAGCAGCCTTGCCTCCGCTCTCAGCTTTCTGCTGTCCTGTCATCAATGCATCATCTAGGCACCCACGCACTATGAGCCAGAGTAGGAAATGTTGTAGGAAACCCAGTAGTTAATATCAGACCTTCACTTACTATAGTGTTAGAGGGCTTAGAGATTACAGGATGTGCTGACCTCACCCTTGAGGGCAGCATCTATAGAGTTCATGCCCAGGGGCATATTTGTTCCCAGCAGCAGAGGCGGAGGCAGAGCAAATATTTTAACACCCAAGGCACAGGAGGAGGGAAAGGAGCAATAGGTATTTACCTGCCACTTGTGCAGCACTTTCAGCCTGTTGCACAGCTTCCCCAGCGAGCTTCTTCCCAATGCCGAACATGGCTGCTCTCAGTCGTCTCTCCCCGGATGAGATGGGCAAGTGAATCCCCAAGTTCGGTTCTGTTACAGTGTTTGGCAAAGTGTAGCTTTTTATAGACAAAGCAGGACTCCTCCCAGTAGTTAGAGGGCAAATGCAAACTGGAACAGGGAAAAGTCATGAGCCCTTGTTGGGTGATTAATATACCAGGCATAAAAGGGTGAAGAGACATTAATGTTTGTTATGATTTCCTCCCCGGAGAGAGGGCGTGGATTCATCGGCAGAAGTTTTCCATAGCCCAGGAATGAAAGCTTTGTTTTTCCATATCGGGGAGTTGGTAAACAGTGTGCATGCCGCAGCTGTCCTGAGCAAAGGCTCCAGTGCCGCAGGGGGATACGCAGGCTGGCACAGCCCGTCGTGAACCGGGCTGAAAAACATTGCATTGCAAAACACTCCGCTGAAGAGTTGCTTAAATCAACTCTGTCATTTCAAAACCTTACATAGAAAAGTATCCAGTTTCAGATGATTCTTGCCTACATTCTTTTGATCCCCAGTGGGACTTAAAATTCACGGTTATAAAAAGAAATGGGAGGCACTAACCCTGCTTTCTAAAGCATCTGATGAAATCTTTATTGTGTTAGAGAAGGCTCATAATATTGTGGTGTGTCATAATTAATATGTTAACCTCTTATTTCCAAGGTCTGGTTCAGGAGAGTAGGTTTGTGTCCTTCCCCACTGTCCCCACAGCAAACACTTTGCAGGACCCAGCGCAGCCTCCAGAGTCTCAGGCATCAGCAACAGCTGGTGGGGTTCAGGTGGGCTCACTCGAGCTGCCAAAAAGCTGAGCTGCCCCACCTTGTCCCCCCAGCTGTAGCCAATGGGATGGGATATGCAGGATGCAGACTGCTGAGCATGTGGCCCCCACAGAACCCTGGTTCCTCTCACAGGGCACCTTTATGTTGTCCAGCCACACAGGAGCTGATCTCACCCCAAAACACCAAGCTTACTTTTTTCTGGGATCACCAGCTTTCCAGCAGAACTGCTGTTGTGCCCTTTCACACAGGACAGAGGGTTTCAACTCTGTTGATCAAATAATTATTGCTGAAAACAGGGTGAAAATGCATCATCTACCTCAGAACAAGGGTTTATTTATCAAACTATTCTGTATCCTACAGCTGGCACCACAGCAGGCTCTAGGAATACATCTCTTGATGCCAGGCATGGCACTTCATTAGCAACAGTTCATCTGCAATGTCCCTTTCCAGCACTACAGTAAAAGCTCTGTTTTCTTCCCACTGCTGCTGTTTTTTTTTTTACAAACCACAAAGTCCTACTTTATATCAATTAAATAGGATATAGAGTTACTACTGAGGGTAGAGGGGGCTCCCTTCCTCATGTTATCTTCCGACAGCAGGGAAAGGATTATTCATCATGTTTGAAAGCAAATTCTACCAGAATATGCTCACAAAAAAAAAAACCAAACAAAAAAACAAACAAAAAAAAAAAAACCAAAAAACACACCAGAAGGAAAGCAACAATACAATACTGGTTTTAAATTGACATCAAGTTGAGGGTTGTTGACAAAGTTCAAAACAGACCTGCAATGCAGGAAAAAAGAAAACAAACCCAGAAATATTTCAGATAACTCAGACCAGCATCTGACCAGTGGAAATTCTTTGCACAGCAGCCAAGCAATAAAATGTACACATTGTTCCCCGTGACATTCTCAACTACCAACAGCCAGCCTTGTTCACAGGAAATTGCAATTTCCTAGTCCTGTTCTGCTGCTGCTCCAGTTACTGACAGCAGAGCAGGTGAAGTTGCTGTCTTCTTACTTGTGAAGACAGCAAGACTCAGAGTCAGCAACGGGTCTGCATATTTGCCAAGGTGTATTTACATTATCATTGGAAATACCCCTCCTCATCCTATCCTAATTCTGAAATGAAGGATGGTTCCCACTCTCACGCACTCCAGTATCACAAATACAGCTGTTTTTTCGAAAGCCACGTCAGCTCACGAACAACTCTCGTGAGTGTGGACTGGTACAGCACCAGCTTTCCAGTGAACATCAGTGCAGAAATAAAATTACAGCACCAACCCTAATTACATTACACCGACGCACTGCAGGTACACATTGAACTGTAACATGGGAGAGGAGAGAGTACATGCCATCATAACAGTCCCTACACACGGGTAAAAGGTGATGTTTGCCTCACAGAGTAAAAACACACAGCATTAAAACACATCCCACTTTTCAAATTAAAAAAAAGACCCATTTTCTCTCACTTCTTATAGATCAAAACCATGGAAAGCCAGCGAGAAGGTGCAGTTCCCTGCAGGCACCAGGCCTTTGATGACGCACATATTTAGACTGACATAAGTTGCACTCAGTGTCACGGCTTCTGCCATCGCAGCACACGTCTCGGTAACTGCCTTCCCCAGCTCCACGGCTCCTGTCACGGAGCCCCTGCACCACAGCCGCTACTTCAGCCCTGCTGGGTCCCTCACCCTCCCCAGCACAGGGACACGGCCGGAGGAGCTCGGCAAGGGCTGCCGCGAGCGGGCCTGGCTCGGCCGTCCTGTCTTGTGGGCGGCCCGGCCTCGGCCCCGGCCTCGCCTGAGGGCCGGCAGTGCCAGGGCAGAGCCGAACGTGAGGGCTGGAGCTGCCGAGGCATAGACACAAACACTGCCTGAGCTCAGCCACCAGCCGGCACGGGCAGCCACGCCGAGCTGAGGAGCAGAGACAAAGCCCAGCACCTTCGCCACGGGCACGGGCTGCCGGGCCCTCATCCCCCAGGCTCAATCGCAGCACCCACAACACCGACACTCGCCCACCCTCCCAGCGCGCCGCCGCCTCACATGCCTGAGTCCTACCTGCCCACCATGTCCGCCGCCAGCAGCTCCCCTGGGAATCCTCGCACAGCCCCTTTAAAGGCTCCCCAGCCAACACAGCTGGGCGGCCCCAGCCCAGGTGCAGCAGGTTTTGGGTAAAGGCGCTTATTTGCCAAACCTGGTGGGGTTTTGAGTGAATCACTTGTGTGATTGGTGGGAAATAAACTTCAAATGTGAAAGGAACATGAAAGTTGACATGTCCTGTGGGCAGAAAACCCCACTGCTGCCATGGGCCCTGGGACAGTGCTGATAGCCCAGCATAAAAAGGAAGCTGGACAACATAGTTCATAACCACAGGCTTCAAGGAGTGGCTGGGACATCCCCTCCAACATTGCTAATCCAGCAATCATGGTTACCTGGGAGGTGGGGCCAAGAGGGGCCCAGTTTGCCACGGGTCCTATTGCTGCCCACTGCTGCTGCTCCCCTCTGGGGAGGAGAGGCTGAGTGGAGCCCCCTGACTTGTCTGAGGCCTGGTGAAATGGCATAACCCAGGCAGAGAGTGCAGCCTGCATAGCAGCTCCAACTCCAGGACATCCCAGTGGCACACAGGCAGCAGCATCCAACACGCCAACAGTTTATTCATCTCCAGGTTTCTTGGTTTTACTTTGTCGCCTGACAGGAAGCTACAGCTGCAAAGACAGGTTTCAGAGAGCTTGAATTCTTGATAACCTTTAGACTGTTAATCACAGCATTCACCTGAGAGAAGGATAAACATCTGGTAAAATGTGTGCCCCTCCCCACACCCCTGGCCTGTTGAGCTGTGAAGAGGAGATGAGGAGGGCTGTTTGCCCCTCAGCCACCCTGGGAAGGTCTCTGGGGCACTGGACAGGGAGCAGAGGTGCTTGGGCTGGGCAGGTTGAAACACAAATCCTCATTGCTCAGCATTACATAGCTCAGGCAGCTGCAGGCACACCCAGCACCAAATATAAGGAAGTTTTAGAACTCCAGTGTTAGATAACTTCCCATGTCTGGGGCTGATGGCACAGGAGCTGCTAAGAACTCTAGGGATGTCTGCTTTACTTTTACAGAACATCTGGAGGCTTCAGTTGGGATAGGAGGATGCAGTCCTGAGTTGGGTCATGGGTCCCTGTGTGATGTACGAGAGAGAGAGACTCATATACTTCCAGACCAAAGAGCACTGTGACTAAGGCAGGGGCCTTACTTGTGGAGCAAAGTGCTTGAGTTTAGACCTGGGAACACTTGCCAGCAAGTGACTCAGACTCACGGGTGCCCACGGCAAAGCGTGCACCCTCGGGACAAAAGAGATGTGAAATACTCCAATCAGGATCCTGAAGCAACAAGGGCATCCCTGCACTGGGGAGCAGGAGTCAGGAACTGCCTCTGGGTGTTCCCTGGCTGGATGCATAAAGTGATTTCTCCTCTCTTAACTCAGTGGGTGACCTTCAGTAGTCCAGCCAGGCTGTCCAGTCCCTACCCTGCCAGCACTGCTGCCAACACTGGGCCAGAGCAGTGGGAACTGACAACTGTGTAGTTACAGTGAAGACAGCTGGAATAAAGGGATATAAAACTGCACACCAGGAGTCAGGGCTGCATTCCTCGTGAGCAAAGCAGGAGGCGCCGTGTCTGTCATGCAAGGGGATAACAGGTTTTACTGGTGAAAATACCTGCAAGTGTACAAACTTTTTCATAATATTGAAGTGATTTGCAGGCAGAAAAAAAGAAGTTGAGGTGGAGAGTGGTGTATGGGTCACAATCACACACAAACACGGCCTTGGTGTCCGAAATGCTGAGCTTAAAGAGTTCAGTCTCTGAAGATTTCATCATCAGGGAGGTAACTATGAAAAGTACCAAATAATAAAGTACTGTTGGGGGTTGCCCAGTAACTGAGAGTGCAACAGTCTAATGCTTTTTCTGTGAGCTTGTACTTGGGTAAATATTTAGGCTTTTAAAGCTTTAAATGACAGAAGCCATTGCATAGGGCATTGCACTGTGCAAAGCCCTGGACTATGTTTACTCACAGATGGTCTATTACTTATAAGGTCCTGTAAAGGCTTTTCTGTTCATGCAGTCATTGTGCAGATTGCAGAAAGGGGTGGTCTTTGGGTTCAGTGATGAACCAGTCTCTCCTTGGACCAAATTCACAAAGACTGGCTTCCGAAAAGCCCTGGACAACCACAGCTCTTGGTCAAGAGCTGTGTGACTCTGATACCTCAAACAGGCCTAGACTGCCCTGTTTCATTGCAGCCAGACGGTTTTGTTCATGCTTTGGTTTTCTTTTGTAAGACACAAATTAGATTCTTACTGAAATGGGCTGGTAAGGCTTCAAAGCAAGAGAGGGAAAGAAAAAGGAGAAAAAAAAAAAGAAAAAAAAAAGAAAAGAAATATTGCCTAGCAATGAGAAACAGCCTGAGGCCGAGTTAAGAGCACTTACTGTGAGTAAGTGGGTATTAGTGCCTTCTGTTGACAGAGGCAGCACTAAGAGGGCATCCTGTCTGGCTGCACAGCCTCTGATTGCCCAGCAAGCAGCAATCTCAAATAAATATTTCCATCTCCTAGGCAAGAAAGATTGCCTCCCTTGCCTGCGTGGCAACAGCTCCGTCCCTGCACAGGCCGTGGCTGGCTGGCGCTGCCTCGGAGCACCGCACCACCTGTACATCACCTGCACACAAACCGCAGCTCGGGCGCGGCTGGAGCGACAGCAGGGCGCCCTCAGGGATCTCTCGCACCTCGGTGCCGCCATCGGCTTCTACAGCAGCGCCGCAAGCGAGCACTGGGGTAAAGACGCCGGGATTTGTCCCCAGGAGATTTAACAGTCGGTGTGTTGTGGGTAATGGAAATAAGACATTTATATGGGCACCAGATGCGTAGGAGAACGGGGTGGACACCATAACTCCGCTCACTCACAGACACCGCAGGGCTCCTCTGCAGTGGCGGGCTGCTGGTTTCCATCCGTCTGCCAGGCTGCAGAAGGGTTCAGTACTCCCCTGCCTTACAGTGACCTCACAGGACTTTGAATCAGAGAGCGAAAGAGATTAGCAAGACACTGTGCAATCCTTCACTGAAAGCCCCAGCAAAATAACGAGATTAAATAACAAGATGATCTTAGCAGTGGAAATCTTACAGTACCTTTATTTATCTTAATCTAAAAATGCAGAAGATGGGAACAAACAAACAACTCACATGAAATATAACCCCAGCTTAATTTTTGATGACTGGAAGAAGACTCAGTTTCATCACATGGCTGTTCTGGTGTCCTAATTATGAACAGTTTCACTGGCTTTGTAAATACACTCAGCAAATGTGGCAATAATCACTGAGCTGTTGTAAGAGCAGGGAAACAGCATTGCTGAAACCTTTTCAGCCATGTTGACGATTGTGAGCAGACGTGCTAAAAGATACATTTTTTCTATGTAAAGGATGAGGGGGACCTTCTGCCTTAAAAATTTGTATTTGAAGAGAACGAAATTATATAGATACCAAACAGCTTTCATTTTTCTACACAAAGAAGTAGGTAATAGCAGACCAAAGAGAGATTTATACAAGCAGTACTGTTGACTTGAATTAGCATCATTTTTTAAATCCACATTTTTTCCCAAAGCCAGACATTGCTTCTGCAGCTTGTCCGGCCACTTTTTCTACTCCGTCTTGTGCTGTCTTGGAAGCCTTGTCAAAAGCTGCAAGAGAGGGAAAAAGATAAGCAGAAAGTTGGAAAAGTGCAACATGGTTTAATACTTATGATAGAAGAGAGGTGTGAAAATGATTAGTCTACAAAAAAAGGAGTGATGTATCTCCAAAAAAGATTTTGGACATTTTGCTGCCTCTTCATCTAACATCAACAGGTGCCCAAGACTGCCCTTCTTGTCACATCCATGGAGGTGTGGAAGGTGTCAGCTCTAAGTGGATACTGCCAGTGCATTTTGACTTTCATGAAATATTTTAGACCCCAAAATTGCTAATTCATCCCTCATACGTAGAATCATATTAAATTATTACCAAAAAAAAAAAAACAAACCAGCCTAGTTTTTAGTTTAACTTGCTCCCAATGTCCAGCTGCAAGGCGCCAACACTGTCTAGACAGCATCTTTTCACCTGCAGGATCAGTAATGTTCAACCCCAGCTGCTGCCCCAGCAAATGCTGGGATTCAGTGTAGGGCTGGACCTGGACAGACCCCTGCCCTCAGGGCTGGGGTGGGGGGAGCAAGATGTAACATAGGGTTACTTAATCCTCTAGAAAGAGGAGCTGTCCCCACAAGTTTTCTAAATAGGAAGCCAATGTCTGAATGCTGTGCGTGAGACTCAGTGGCCAAGGAGTTAGCTGCAGTCTGCCAGTACATGTGTGGAGCTACAAAGCAACAGTTCCTGAAATCCTCTTGTGAGATTTATAAAGGTCGTTATAAAAACGTTAATGTTGTTATAAAATGTTAAAGGTTATATAAAGCGGTCACTGAAAACAAGGACTTTCAGGCTGAGAACACCTGTGGGACAGAGGAGAATGAGCACTGGCCGCTTCTGGCTTGTGTTGAGCTGCTCCATCTTGGTTTGAACGTCATTGCTCCTACCTTTCTGGCTTGCATCTGTAATCTGGTTGACTGCATCCTGAGTGGCCTTTCCCAATGTGTTTGCTGTAATTAAGGGAAAACAAAATCAAAATCCTTTCCAGCTGTTCATGTTTCTGGTTACTGGAATTCCATATGTCAGTCAGCTTTCTGCACGCCGGCAGCAGGCTGGGCCCCTGGCAAGTGCCTGGGCTGGTCCAGAGCAGGCTGAGGCTGTGCCCTTCACAGGGCACCCTGGGCACTGTGTGCTGCCACAGCTGCTTGCTCTGAGATTAGCACTCACCTGGCACCTACGGTCAGCTGAGCAAATCAATGGCAGATAAGCAGGAGATAAGAAAAGATTAGCAGTGAGTTGGAATGATGACATTTAGCTGCAAGCTGCTTATTTAACACTACACTTGCTTTTATTGATTTTTCTACCTTATTATGCTTGGGGTAGGTTGGCCATCTAAAGTGCATTTTCCCCATGGGCTGTTAGGGAGTAGGGCCTGTTCTAAAATGGAAGCAAGTGCATTAAACAGAGCTGGAGAGTAGAAGGGAGATTTTTACAAAGAGAATATGAATAGAAGAAGAGGACCAGAAACTAGAAACACAACAGATCAACTCCAGAATATGAAACATTAAAAAAGTGAGATTCCTTGCAATTGTAAAACAGCTGATAGTTTATGAAATAGTGAAGTGTCCCCTCAGTGGCAGGAATATATTCAGGATGCAGCAAAGACTATTATATTTTTCAGAAAGGGATTCTGTTGTGCGGCTACTACACATTTGTCCCTAGATGTATGAAAACTTTCTGTAACTTCAATATAATCAATGATGTTACTCATATATTTCAGCTATACAAGGAAATGTTAGCAGGATCAGAATCAAGAACCATATCTGATCAAATTGTACGCTAGCAGGAAAGAGCAGCAGGCAAACATGGTAGGGAATATACTATAAAAAGCTACTACCTGCTGTACATTTTGCAATTTTTCATTTGAAGGAAAAGCTTTCATGCTTTGCATTAAAAAGTTGGTTTCCAATGCCCAGTGCTAATGACAACAATGCTCGGCCTTACAACATGGGCATTGCTATGACAGAAATGTGCATACAGGGTTTTTTAAACCCTGCAGTCTGGTGAATACTGCTGAAGAACGCAACAGAAACATGTCTTATACATTACAAACTATCCATTGCAATCAGTGTAGTTACATTACCAGAAGGCACTGACAGGCCAAATAGCAAACGTTAATCAATGCTTAATTCCAATTTACTAAAAGGAGAGCTGATTAAAAACCACAGCAGAGACTGAAAAAAGACCACCCTAAGCAATGCAAATGCTAAATACAGAAGGTTGTTATCACCAAAAAAAGGCTTCACTGCTCTAAAAATATTAACTTTAATATTTTGGAGAGTGATAAGAGTTGGACAGTGCTCAGGAGCCACAAAGAGAGAAGTGGGTGAGTAGGCTGAGGCAGCTTTGAGCGCCATGGCTGGACTGTGGTCTTCTCCAGGTGACGGCCAAAACTTGCAAGGTGAAGAAAAAAGAGGAAACTGTGTCCTGCTAGCACCGATGCAGCTACAGGTTGTGGTATTTAGCAACTAAGTCCTCCACCAAATATACAACAATATTTAATCTTTCTTACCAGCATCTTTTGCTGCACCTTCAGCTTGTTCCTTCAGTCCCTGGAAGCTTTTACCCGACATTGTGGCTTATGACACCCGTTAAAAGTCCTCTCCTTTGATAAAATTGAGCACCTGATGATGTATAGCACACTATGTGATAGTGTCCTGACTTGTTCTGGTTTTATACATCTGCCAGGAGACCTGCTGATTCTTTTGGGGGTGACTGGTACAATGGGTGGAGTTCAAATGTGAAGAATGAGAGCTCAAAATAGAGAAAAGCTGTTTATTTACCCTCCCTGATGAGAGGGTGTGCCCAGATTGAGATTTTTGCTCCATCACACTGTCTTTGTTAATTTGTGCAGTTTATTTTTTTTTTAACCAAAACTGCAAAAAAACCTGTTCCACCATCACAGGCAGAGGAAAGCCACTGAACTGAGCTTTACAGAGTGCTGGAAAACTACTGAAGTGCAGTACGTGGGCACGGCCAGCTTTCGTCCCCACCGGGCTGACTTCTTTCTCCTTCCTTCAGTCTCTGAGCAGACCCTCATGAGAACAGAAACCAGCTCAAACTTGTTCTTAGAAGTTTTAATCACAACCCCCTTTTCTTGTCAGGTGGAATAATGTTAGATGGTGAGAATTGTGATTTATGTGTATTTTTGTAAGAAACTGCTAATCTGGTCATCTTTCCAGTTGCCTGCTCAAGGTGGGTTGCAAATCCCATCATCACAGAAGGCCTTGCCTGGGTAAGGCAGGTAACCAGTGCCAGCACTAGAAGCTCTCAGGGGAAGAGAAAAAAAAAAGAAGCCAAATTAGCAAACCTACATTTTCCTACTGTGGCTTTGTGGTAAGATTCTTTTAGTTCAGAAATTATGTTTAAACTCTCTTCCTTTCCTTGCATTACCACATTAATAAAAGTTTCTGGCTTTAACCTCTGGCATTTCCCAGGTTTCCACTAGCCTTTGGAGTTTCTATTTCCTGCCATCAATCCCCAGTACAAAGGTACTTTGTACAAGTAAACTATTGGCAGAGTCAGGAGCCAAATGGCTGTCCAGTTTTGTGGGGTTTGGGTTCCTCATGGCCATTTTCCGGGGTACAAAGTGTCTCTGTTTGGATGGCCACACTCATACCCATATTTTTCTTCCTGAGTAAAGATTTGTGTTGGTAAACAGGCACAGATGCCACGGATGAACTAGGGTGGGCACTGACAGTTCTCATAAGTTTAGGACTTCATTAGTACCCAAGTGAGGAAGAGTCACAGAAAAAAAGGTTCGGAGCATTCCTCTGCTGCTTCTCTTCCGCCTGTCATTTCAGAGAGCTCGTGTCAACTTTTGCACCACTCCTTTGTTATTTCAAATAGCAATCCTCTTTCCCCCTCAATGGATCAGTTAGACTTTTAATTATATATTCACAGCAGGTATCTCTTTCAATTCCTTGGTGATTTCTTTCCTGGAACGATTTTCTTACTTGAATTTGCAAAAACTCAGACAAAAAGACAGCCAGTATTGTGGGACTTTGGCACTTTTTTGAACCAAATCACTGAGACTTACTTATTTTTCTTGCCCAAACCTGAGAACACAGCCACGGCAAAGCCACAACAAACACGTGGATTTCAGCTGTTGTCAGCCCATTAGTCAGGTAGATTAACTTTTGCATGGAGTGTTACTGAAAGGAAGGAAGAAGCTCTCTGGAATCCACCAGGCAGCTTGTCGCAGCTCAAGAGAATATATGCCCAAGCTTCAGCACCAAATACCTTTCAGATGCCCTCCCAGCTTGTTTCCACTGCTGGGTTTTCAGTGCAAGGGCCCTGCAGCTGCTGGCTGGGATAGTCTGCCTGAAAGGGACACCAGGAATTTAGGAAAGCATTTAAAACTGAAGCACACTCACATCAAGCATTAAACATGCACTACATTAGAGCAATATTTTATAGACTCCTAATCGGTTCAGGTAAATATTGCTAATTCTGTTCTAATACCTACCTAGATTTCCCCAGCTCTAACTATTATTCTTCCAAGTAGAAATCTCATTTCAGCATTTTGTACTCAATATGGATGTCTGATCTGTGCCACTACTTGCTTTACCTCCTGCTCAAACCATTAGGTAGCATGAATTCCTGAGTAAAACCCACACTGCTGACAGCACGGCAGCATGACTTCTTATCTAATGTAATCTTATCTTTAGCATTAATATAATTATCTTGATTCCAAACTGAAAAAAAAAAAAGAAGTGAGCAAATTACTCTTGCCCAAATTGGCATGGCATGTTCATTATAATGCAGCCCAGAGAAGAGGGAAGAGGGACATTTGCATAGTATTCATTCCATATGATGGTACCAATAATCTGTGCATCAAGTGTCTGGCTGAGTTACAAAACCACAATAGAAAATTAATGGAATATATTGCACAATATTTATCTACTCTGTGAGTTAACATTACTTTTTAGAAGACAGTAGTAAGCCTTTTGAACTGATGTTAGATATTAATTAGAGTGCTTTAAAATGAGGATTTGAAAGGGTGGAAAGTTAATTTGGACTTTTGCTCTATTCAGCTCTCAGTATCTGCTGAGACTGCAGGTAGAAATCCTGGTTAATGCCAGCTGGGTCAGCTACCACAGTGTGGGCAGAGCCACACGCCAAGGTGCCCCCGGAATTTCAGGCTATTCCAGAAGTTACTCCACCTGGGAATCACTAACATTGGCCAGGACCAGAAGCCCAAAGTGGCAGCACCCCCAGCAGCAGGTCTGCTCACCTCTGACACGTAACATGTCTGACTCCCTTCTCTGTGTCTGGGTCCTCGGGCTTTTTCTCCACATTCTGTTGTTTGTGATGAGCAGTTATTTGTGTTTGGGGGAAAGAAACCCCAAACAGATTCCTTAAGTGCTAGGAGCGCTTCACAGCCCACAGCCCTGGAAATAGTTGGCAACTCCAAATACACAGCCCAAACAGCTGTGAGTTAAATCTAAAGCACCCTGGGGAAATTAGAAATTGTTCTGGTTTCCTTTCACATGTCTTCTGTGGCAGCTTTGAGCACCCTCTCATGTATCAGTGATATGAACCCTTCTGCTCTATTACCTGATAAAGGTCAGAAGTAACTAATCAGAGCTAGAGCTTATGCTTTACACATGAAAATGGGCAAGTGAGGTTAATTAAGAAGTATTTAAATTTATTTGGGTTTTCTTAAATTATAATTTTACTAGAGTTGGGATTTACAGATAGGTGTGGTGTCTATCAGCAAGGTGAGTGTGATGATGTGTCAGAGCTAAAAAGTTCTATACAGATCACTCCAGATGGCTGCCAAAGGAGACTCATATTAGTGTGGAAAGGATGTGATGTTCATGCCATGAAACAAAACTGTTTCAAGAAATGCAATGGTTTGCTCATAGAAAATTATTATATGTTAGTCATTTAGGAGATCAAACTAAAGTTGTTCTAATTAAGCCACATTAGCTGTTCTGTTCAAATATTGATATATAGTTCTGGGAGAAAAGCAGGTTTAACTCATTCTTCCTTTACACAGGTGGTAACATCTTCCAGGAATCATCAGTCAGCTCTGCTTCAAAGTATGAGATCAACATAAGGCCAGTGCAAATGGAGTTCTTTACCTTCTACTTTCTCAATCTTGAGGTAACATCCAGGTGAAGTGTCATGTTTCTACTGTCGTCTGGAGCACCTGAAACCATCCTTAAATACTGGGACTTCTGTGGAGTCTCATGATATCCTGCATATTCAGGACTAGAAAAGATAAAAAAAATTATCTGGTCTTTAACTTAGAAAGGCTAGGAAGATGAGAAAAGCTTGATTCGCACCTTAAAATCTGGCATGGGACTAATCCTATCCCCAAAGGATAGGATCAGTTCCATGATTGGCTGGGAAAGCTGAGGATATGAGCTGGGATGTAAAGTCTACAGGAGAGCTGTGTATATTTTCTAGGCACACTGAGAGGAAGGAGTGCTGTGGTTCTGCCCTTCTGGCACACAACTGTGCTGCCCACCCCACAGTGGGCTTAGCGGGAGAAAGGTGGAGAAGCAGAGCTGCTTCATATGCTGGGATCCAGGCAAAAAAACAGTGCCAAAGCTTGACAGAGAAACTGTGCTGCTTCAAACTCGTTTGGGCAGGGGTTTGTCTGATATTCAGAAAGTGCAGGTTTAATCTGAGCTTTTTCTGCTATGCTATTAATAGTATGGAGTATCTTCTTGTGATTTCGTAGGGTTTTGGTGTGTTTATGAAACAGTTAAGCCGAGTTTCAATGTGTCAAAGAGGTGAGAATGTGATTTTATAGAGAACAGTATTAAAAAAAACAGCCCTTCAGTTTTTAATTGGGTGCTCTGTGAATTCAGTTTTAGGACATGTATTATGCAGACACGAAAATAGGACTTTCAAATGAAGTGGGATTTTAAGTGTATTATTACCTGATTTGCATTTAAATTAGTGGAATGCTGTTTGGGATATTCTGTAGAGAGCCACTGCTTCCTCTCCTTCATCCCAGACAAACATCTTTGAAAAATCAGGCCCTGCATGCCCTTCAGCCCTTGGCTAGGACATAACTGGGGGGAGCTCACAAAGGCTGTGGGCTCTATCAGAACAAATCACTCAATAAAGCTTAACTGCAGTTTTACATGGTAAGGAAGTTTTGCTGTTGCAAGAGGAAAAAAACGGTTTTCAGCACTTTGCTGGTCACTTGTATGACGAGGTTGGTGCAACGCTTGGCAGCAGCTGTTCCTGGCTCATTTGGATTCCCTTAGAGGTCAGAGTGCAAGTGCCCAGAGTCATCACTGGGGACAGACGGTGGCCACAATGTGCCTGGCACAGGGTGCTGTCTCATCACAGTGGGATTAAGTTAACAGCTTGTGTGACAGTGGTATCATATGTACAAAGTCCACTTCAATAATTCACAGGGTAAGAAGAGTAAAAGAAATTCTTGATTGCCCAGATCATGACCTGTCAGCAAAAAATGATTTTGCTAGTGTTTGCTTCCCTCAGCACTTACCTGGGGCAGAGGGTGCCCACACTTCCGTAGTGAAAGCACCTTCTCCTGTGGGATGTTTCTGACACATCTCCTCCATCATTCCACTTTCCATTTTCCTTCCATCACCTCTCATTACACTTGTCTGAATACTCACTGAAAGCAAAGACTTCCTTTCAATGAACCAAACAGACGTACAACAAAGTTTAGTTGAATAATTAATAGACAATATTTTGTCTCTTTAATCAAAGACCCTTCTACTTCAAAAGAAACAAGTCTTCACCTTTCTTACATCTGACAAATGTGGCTCAGACCTCTGGTTTCTGCTCCCTGCAGCTGGGTGACAGCCAGTCTGAGGAAGGGACAGGAAGGAAATAGAGGCTCACTGAGCCATTGCATGGGCACAGCACTACCCTGTTCCCACTCACTGACACAAGGTACTCACGTGGGAGAAAACTGCATATGTCCTGGTGTCTGTCTCCAAGACTTGGGACTGCCTGTGCAAGATGCATAAACACTCTCTGGGCTCTGACTGCCATGGGACTAGACCAGACCTGTGCAGGGTCTGCACCTGCCTGGGCCCAGAGCAGTGCTCTCCCATGTGAGAGGCAGGCAAGCGCAAAGGCAGATCTTTAGGAAACATTTGGACACTTTGGGTGCAGTCAAGCAGTGTTTTCAGTCCCACAGTTCCAGATACAGGTGTGCAAATACTGGTAAAACAACTTCCTTCCCACAGAGAAGAAAATACAGAGAGCTGCATGCCACCCTCCCAAGCAGCCATGTAGCTGAGTGTGGCAGAGATGTGGCTTGGCATTCTTAGCTCAGTAATTACCATTCTCTCCTGGTTTAAGCCCTTGGAACCAGGGGCAAAGCCTGCTTGAGAGATGGGCATTTGGGGAGCAGCTTACTGCTCCTTTGAGTTACAGCCTGCTCCTGCCTCCCACACATGCCCTACATAGTGAAGGCATGCAGCTCCTTTTATTTTGCAAAACACTTTTTTTGAAAAACACTTTTGTTTGTATCCCCATATAGCAAAGCTTTTGAGCAAAAAGTTTTTCTGTCTCTCTCTGGTGAGCACTGAGAATAGACTCCAGCCTCCTGCTGCTGGGCATGAGTATCTCTTTATGTCCTCTTACCTTGGCCTCAATTTTAGTTACTCTGTTTAATTGGCAGATACTTGCAGAACATCAGAAAAGAGTATGCACATATCAGATACATCTTCCTTTGAGGGTCATTGTTACCTCTGCTAGGGCTCTTTTGTTCCCTTTCTGTGTTGAGATCAAAGACCGGGATGGAAATCCTGTGGTCTCTGCAAGGCAATGCTTTACACACACTGTTATGCCTGAGACAGTCTGCCAGCACTCTAGATGCTTCCGTGCCACAGCAAGTCTCTTCAGTAATACCTTCCATAGTCATCATCATTGAGCAGCTTAATGAAGATTATTGGTCTGATTTTGAAGCAGTTTACATCTCAACAGTTTACACTGGCTTCTCCTGGATTCGTGCTCTTCCTGCAGGTAAATAAAAAAACCCGTTTTTATACCCATACCTCCTGATGTGCTTTAAACTTAGCCCATTATTTACAGCAATGAGCAACATTTTCCTGCTGTCTACCCTGGTGAATGTGGAGGGTCTCTGCTGCTCTCACTAAGCAGCTGGTCTGCAGACTGAGCAAGTGCTGTAACTGATACCAGCTCTGTGTTCGTGGTGCACCAGGAGATTCTGCTTTGGCACCTGCCCTCACACTCACACATTTCACAGCAACCCTGCCTGTTTCTGCCAGCAGCAGTGCGTTTCTGATCAGGTCAGTTGGTGCCCATCACACTTCTTTAATTACCTTCTGGCAGCTTGTTACATCCTGATGTCAGCTTTCTGGCGCAAACAGAACAGACTGAGCTCAACATCACTTTCATATTCCTTTAAAAGGCCTCCTTTCATCCAATATCACCTCCACATTCTCTCTTAAACATGGCAAGTATTTAAAAAGTGAAATTTTTGTTTTTCAGCCCTGAGAGACAGAAAGCCAGCCTACCTACAGAACTGTCTTCAGAAATACAATTTTTCATGATTCTTCATCTCTTACAACATGATTTAAGGCCCTTACAGTTTCAAGTATTCTAATACTGCACTTTTACAGGAAGAATGCATCAGTCAGGAAGGATCCACACCTAAAATGTGCAAACAAAACTGACAAGACAAAAAACTTGTTCAAACACTTTTTATTAGTTTAAAAAAAAAATATTTCCACAATGCCTAGAGATCCCAAGTGCCAGTGCATATGGATGCAAGACACAGATTCGTGAGTCCAACCAAAATATACAAAGCAACTGGGAGGCCAGGAGGGAGGTTGGGAAAGACACACAGCCCAGTACACACCTGCACGTTACTTACAATTAGAGGAGTCTGGCTTACATATATTGTACAACTGGCTTATGAGGCAAGTGCAAGACTACAGAGCTGAATGTAGTTAGTCTATGGACAGTGCGATTTTCCTGTTGTGGTGTCAGCTAATACTTCCATGTATGCTCTTGGAATGGTCTTTTTTGAGCAAGAATTCCCTAAC
This sequence comes from Irena cyanogastra, assembly GCA_013397155.1. Lineage (NCBI taxonomy): Eukaryota > Metazoa > Chordata > Aves > Passeriformes > Irenidae > Irena > Irena cyanogastra. Next base: position 201,137 of record VWZV01006847.1, read on the forward strand.
TTGATGGATCACCTTCAATTTCACCCTGTGAGAGAAGACAGGTAAGAAAACCGGTAAATATTTCCAGTGAAAAACATATATAAATAAATTTAGGAGAAAAATCAATGCTGGCAATGACCAGACAAAACCCCACAAACAGCTAAAAAACAATGAGGACCATAGGTGATGCAGAAAATAAATTAATTATCCATTCCTTCTGGAAAGCAGACACACTCCTGCTGTAACTCAGATCTCTGGGGAAAACAAGGGTATGAATTCACACGAGGTGGAAATCAAGCTAATGTGGGGCCAGGCTCCACTGGTGGGAATGTCCTGCTTTGTGCTCCTGGGTCTGCTCCTGCCTGACCCAGCCTGACATCAGCACTGGTGCAGCCGTGCAACCAGTGGGATTATGGGGCCCATTTCTGGGACTGCCAGTGGAGGGTGATGGCTGGAGGAGGACAGTAGGTGCAAGCTGAGACTTTTGGCAGCTTTGGGGACCATGGAAACAGCCCAAGCTTCAGAAAGGCCAAAAACTGTGGGGTTTGGGTGCATGCAGTACTTGTGAAAGGGGCAGAAAAAGGCCTTAACACTGAAATTGTTAAGGAAATACCACATGAGAAGCATTTGCCCCTGTTATCCATGTTAGACAAAAAGTCATCCTTGTTCAAGAGCTGAAATTGGCCCAGAGACTAATGTTTGACCCAGAGCTTCAAAAGAACACTGCAGGTAGAACAGTTCAAAAATGAAATGAACCAATTTAAATGAAGAAAAATCTATAGAAAAACCTAACTTGTTATCTAAATCTCTTCTAAAGCATGGCTGCAAACAGGAAAAAGCTATTCCATGTGGTGAGAGAACCATAGGAGAGCATTAACTTTTATATGTGCATTTACACCCCAAAATCAACCAAAACCAGGCAGCAGTTTGCAATCTGTCCATCTGTCGCTCATGGAAAATTCCCAGGATAAGGAAATGGCAAAAATGAGAACAGATGAGCTCAGGTTTTTGTCCAGTAACTCAGGAAAGTGGGAACAGCCTGGCATGGCAGTTCTAGAACCACAAGAACCAAGGGGGAGGTTCTGCCGGGGGGAAAGCAGTAGTCCAGAAAGAGCCCAGGCGTGGCACAGAGAGCCCGGGGCAGTGGGGCTGTGGCACCACTCACCTCTCCGCCAGTGCTTGCTGGGGCCCCCTCTCCCTCCATCCTGGGCTGCTCGGGTGGCTGCAGCGCTGCCAGGTCCTCCTGCCAAGTCACAAGCAAGATGTTTGTCCTTGCTGCCACATGCAGAGACATCACCCTAATCTCAGACAGACTGGGTGAGCTGGGGTTGAGCATTACACACGCAAGCAAAACAGCAGCTTTAATAGATGGCAGATACTGCTTGAAATCCATTTCTGTTGTGCAGCTGGTTTGAGCAGATATCTGTGAAAAAGCTAACTCAATTCCTTACAGCCTGGTTTAGGGTCTGTTTCATATAGAAAATTTATTTTTTGTCATTGAGTCCAGAGTTTTGACTCCTTCAGTGTGAATAAATTTGGGAGGAACAAATAAATTTATGTATAGCAAGGCTATACCCAGCTTTCCCCCGCATTATCTTACCCTAAGCACTCATTGCATAGACTAAAACTAATCGAAGATACAGCGGTATTGTGGTGCTGTTAATATCATGTCGCAGATAAAAAATCCTTATCAAAGGATAAACTTTTCTTTTTGTTTGAGTCCAAGCATTTACTTAAGTATTTTGGGCTTTTCTAGCTACTTGCCTACATCTTTCAGCTACCTTCCTATTCACAGAAGAAGAGAAAAGGTTGCATTACAAGGTAATTACATTAAACACAATTTGGCCGCATGGGAAGAGAAGACAAAATTCTAAACATACTGGATGTGCACAGGGGATGGACAGAAAGCAGAAATGCACCTGGGTGCAATCAGTGAGTGAGATTAAGGAGAAACAGAAATAGCAGGACCTCTGTAATTTTAGTTAAGTTCAGAGAACTCAACTAAAATTACAAAGCTTCTCTGTTCCCTTTGAGCACACATGCCCAGCAGCTCCCCTGAAAGACTCACTTCCCACATGAAGTCAGGGCCACCATAGTAGGAACCAGAGATCATATATTATGAAAAGGAAAAGTCAATTTTTCATGGAATTGCAAAGTTATGAATTTCAACATTTTGGAACCACAAGGCCACCACTTTGCCTGGTGCTGCTGCTGATGCAATGCAAATCTATGTCCCTGCCAAACCCACTGTAAACAGAACTTTATGCTCTGTGTGTTTAAGTGACTCTACTTTTCCTTTTCACACATGTCCTTACTTCTCTGTCTAGTCAGAACTGTTGTCATCAGTAGGAGAACATCCCTGCCATCCCTGCTGCTTTTTGGACTGAATTTGGGGGGAAAAAAAGCACTGCGAAGTAAAAAGGAGAATCAGATAGAGTTACATAGATATAAGGTAGAGCCCATGAAAATGTAATCTGGAAATTGAACTCCAGATCCATTTGTGGCAGCAAGGGGAGCCAGGAGGTGGAAGCACTGCAACCTGCTTGTCCTACCTATGGGTGTGCTGCTCTCTGTGCAAGCTACTGTAAGATCAATCCACTGGAGACAGAAAATAGCCAAAGTAAGAGCTGCAGCCCTGTACTGATGTCTGTCACAGCTGCAGGCATTCCTTCATCTCCCTGCTGAGACCAGAACGGATTAGTTCGTTTGGAGAGCACCATGTGCTGCTGCTGTCTCCAGATGAGAAGCACAGTGTGACCATCTTCTCCTAAGGAACATGCCCGTAACTTGCATGGCATTGTTGGCTGAAATGATTCTTGCTGGTACCAGCCTGAGCTGTGTTAAGCAAGCCCAGGTAACCAAATGACATCAAACTGCACACCATGGAAGCCAGTTTCTCCTGCAGGGAGACCTGCAGCTCTTCAGGAGAGGCCACTGCTCTGACGGAGCCACTTGGTCACAGTCTTTCTGAAATGAGTCAGCTCTCCTGCTGCTAGCAGACACCTCACTACTCTGAATTTATGGACGTTCATCCAGCCTCAGGATCCAGCCTGTGGCTTCAAAGCATTTTACATTTGCATTTATATTGCACTTTGCATATCTAAACCTTATAACTCAACAGTGCACATTAGGCCAAATCAGGTAAATAGCCTCAAATTCTATTTTGAAGCTTTACAAACAGACTTTTGATTATTAGGTGGAAAGGAAAGGAACTTCCAATGCAAGCCACTGACAATATCTGCAACAGCAGGTATTTCATAGTATTTTGCAGGTGGAGTTACCAGCTGCTGTGTGAAATCGTGAAGGTCAATCAAAGGCAACTGCCTACGGTGCTGAGCTGCATTGGGAAAACTGGGGAACAGCTCACTGGAACACAAGGACCAGTGCAGTGCACTCCATCTTTCTACAGGGTATGACCACCTATTGCTCCTGTGGGATGGGAGCATGGCTCTGGTAGATGTGGAAAGAGTCCTGGGAGAGAGACATCTTTCTTAGGACCACCCTCGGGCACCGTATCCAAGAGCAGCGGGTGGGCTGGAGAGTCCCTGCTCAGCTATTGTGCTGCTTGTCAGATCCCTCAGATCGTGCTCTCTGCCAAGACTGCTCCAGAAGGCTAAAAACCAACCATCTATTTTTAGAAAGGGAAGCAACTGAGTTTCTGGAGGGTGTTTCTAAGCTGTGTTGGAGGAACAGCACAATAGCAGGATGGAGAGGTGTCAGGCTGTGTTAGGGATGTTGCTTCACAGCCTTTTTCTCACGCGCTTCCACCCTGCCTGGAATAGGAGATGAGGAAGGGCTGCATTCTTCAGCTGGGTGTTACCTGCCTGGGGATTTCAGGGACTGCTCAAGAAGACAATATACAGAGGAGGACCATGTGGTGTAGGGGTCTTCACTTTGGATGAAGACCCAGAAATTCCTGGGCACCAGTGCCAGCTATAACACTGACTCACAGAACAATGCTGGGCAAGAAAGAAGGGGTGAAAAGCCAACTTCCTTGGGGTGCAGAAAGAGTTTTGCCATTCCTGTCAGTGCTCATCTCCTCATTAAAAGGAGTAACATTTCCTAAGCAAAAGGCATGTCGAAACCATGAAACTATTAGTAATGCTCCTCCTGCTCTTAAAGGGCAAGCTGAATATTTCCCCTCAGAAATTACATACTTTCTTTAAAAAAAGTATTTCAAATGGAAAAAAAATAAATATTTAGTTTGCTATGGGCTATTTGCTTCTATTTATAGGTGGGCAGTTGAAACTTTTTTTGCTAGCGAAGAAAGAAAAGTGAAGTACTTGAACATAATAGTTAAGTGAAACACAAGACCTAAGAATTCCTTCCAAGAATAGTACACGAGTTTTTAAAAATTTTGTGTGTTTAAAAATATTTTTTTCTGTAGAATATATACACCACAGGAGATCTATCTATATAAAATACAATATTTCGCTAAGGTTGTGAAACAGAGGTACATATTCAGCTATCACTAATCAAAAATCCAACAAATTAAGACCTGCCATTTATAAAAATATTCCTGTGCAACGCTAAGGGATCTTAAATAGACTGTACTATAGGCTTCTGAGTTTGGATATTTTAAAAAGTTTTTTTAAAAACTGATTTTAAAAGCCCAGAAATACTAGAAGAAGTTAGTTACAATTTAATTCTTCAGATTTCTCATTTTCACAGGTTCTATGAAATCCCTTTTTTCAGCTCTTCAGCAATTGACTTGTTCACTGTCTGAGTTCATATATGAAGTGGAAATCATAGTTTTTGTCCTGTAGGCCAGTGGGAGTTTTGTTGCTGTCCCCAAGTATTGGGATATAAACAATCTTACTAAGATTATCATCCTCATATAACAGAGAAAGCAATCCAAATATTGGATGCTGGAATATACTCATCAAATCTCAACAAATTCAGTGGCAAGCAAGATTTCATTATTATTATTATTATTATTATTATTATTATTATTATTTTAAGGCTTTAAAGCTGGAGAGGTTCACTGGCAGCCTAATCTGCTACAAATTTAAGGGACATCAATTGCATAAGGTGGAGAGGTTCAGCCTCCTGCAGTGCTCTTGACCTTGGGTGCTGGAGCAAACACGATGCTGCCTGGCAGCATCCCCAAACCACTCCCTAGAAAACCCTCAGGCAGCCTGGCAGGTTCTGTGGGTGGACGAGCTGCCCTGGACAGGTTTCAGGCTGAGTGCTCAGAGTGATGCCAACAGCTCTGATTAAGGGGTCAACCCTTGATTAAAGTGAGTGGACCCACCAACAGGGCAGACAGATGGGCATGCAGGATTCCTGTCTTACCCTACAAATCCAGGTAGTGTTTTGGAGTGGCTTTGTTTTTATCCAGCTTACAGCCAGACTCTCTGAGAGTGTCCTGTGACTGCTTATACAAATGATACATATTTAACATGTATCCTATGGAATTGCAGGGGTACAGCCTTGAGGCATGGTCTTGTAGGCTCTAAGGCTTCACCAGTGCCACTAACTCAGCTATTTTGCATGGGAAAATGCTTGAATGCACTAATGAGACTGAGAAGGGAGCACAGAGAAAGCACCTGTAGGCAGAGCGCCCCACTCCATGCTGCTTTTGCAGTTTCCTGTGCTCCATGACATGGGGAAGGATACCACTGGGATGCATCACTGCATCAACTAAGTACAGGGAAGCTTGAATACAAAGGGGAACATGTTTCAACTATTTATTCTACCTAATTGTTGTGTAGTTTGGGCGGTTGATTTCCCTGCTCCTCCTGCTTAGCAGCTCTGCCCTTGGTGGCTTCTCAGATGCCCTTGGTTGCTCCCTCCTTGTGGCACTTGCCCAGCCCAATCTAACTTGAACAGGAAGGTCACTCAGTTTCTGCTTCTAATTCCTTCTGTGCGACAGAGTGGCTTTGCATCGGAGGTGTCGCAGGGTGTAAGTGAAGGGAATTAAGGCCATGGACAGCAGCCTCTCACGTTGAAGATGTGCAGTTGTTATGAAAGAGATGAGCCATGGCATGGGTGTGGCCCACGTGTGCCAGATCAGGTGCACAGAAACGCTGTGATCCAGCGAACGCGCCCAGCAGTTCCACATAACTGACAAATGCTCATTTAATTAATGGGGTGAAGTAAAAAACCAAATCAGACCCAATTCAAAGTGACAGAGTCATGAACTGACAACTAAATCATAAAAACTGACAGGACAAATAGATCTAAAGGGAAGATTTAGGTGGAAGGTGTAGGGAAGCCTCAGTTACTGGGGAAATTGTTCCAAACCCTGAGGGACATTTTGAGAGCGTGTGTATGTACATGGGCTTGTTCCCAACCACGTGGTGTCTGCATTGCAGCAAGCTCTGTGCTGTGTCATACAGATGAAGAATTAATCCTCTTCTAAGACAGGGATATTTAGTGGGTGGTTATCTCACTGGAATCTCTTAATGTCCACCCCAGGGATGGGGATGGGTGCAAAGCCACAGACAGAACACACTACTGACTGGTTTCATTCCTTTTTGTATCAGAAAAGTTGTGGAGGGTTTATAATCTCTTAAATTACAGATTTTTTGTTGATACTTAAAAACTCCTCCAAATGAGTTAATTCTTTTTTATACTCAGCAGAGACCAGGTCAGTGCCAAACCTTATCAGGCAGTGCCAGCACGACTCAAGGTTTTTCTCATCTGGTGCTTGGCACCCCTCCATAGGTGTAGGGTTACATCAGCCCCGCTTCCTTCTGCGTGCCTCTGAGTACTCCCTCCAAGGACAGTAAGGAACAGCAGGCTGCCAGAGTGTCCACATTTCAGTGCCTGCTGTGATGCAACAAAGGGCTGAATTCTTTCCCATGGCCGAAGTCACCATCTGATAGACCTGCACCCCAGGGCTATCCCAAGAAAACTTAACCCAAAACCCTTAGAGTATCCCTCTCTTTTCTAATGTGTGCGTGCCACTGATCCCGCTGTCAAACGCACAGACTAAATGTAAACCAGCTCTCCGTAATTGATATCAATACTGGGAATGGTCAGCTGGGTACATGACTTCTAGGCCACTGGAGACCCCAGCCCCGAGTCACCCCAAGCACTGCTCAGTGCCATGCATTCACAGACCCCTGACACTCTGAATAGCCCTTCTACAACAGGGAACAACACTGGAGATAGTTGAAAACCCAAATAAGGTGTAGGCAAGTGCCCTGTGCAATTAGAAGGAAGGAGGATGGCATGGAGCACAAACAAGTCTCAGGACTGGATGCAAGTGGATGCTCTCTCAAACTTCTGGGGCTGAAATGCTTGTGATGATTCCAGGACCGCAGGATTATAACAGTGGGTATTCACTGTTTAAACATTTAAAAGCCATACATTATCACTCTTAGTGTCTCTCCATTGTCACTCCAGCGCCTCTCCTCATGCATTACAGTGCCTGGTGCTGCTATTGGCAAACTCTAGATGTATTTCCATTAGCAAATTGTGTAACACGATAAGAGCAGTTCTGGAGAAAAAACAGCCTGTGCTGAGAACCCAGCATAACTCCTTATACTCCTTTCAGGGCCCTCCCTCTGGAGCAGCTTTGGCTCCGTGGCAATTATCCATTAGCAGTGGGGATGCACTCGATGTGCATGTGGAGCCCAATCTTCTGTGTCTAGCTGGATCTAAAAGGTGCCTAGCTACAAGCTAAAGTATGGTGAGTATGAATAAAAGATTTGCACTTCTAGGCTGAACTAAACCAGCAGAACAGATGATCCCTCTTTCACAGAAACAAACATTTTTCCTGAATTTTTTTCTCCTATGATTTTTCTTGTTTTTCTCCTCCTGTTTTCAGTCTGCAGCCTCAGCACCTCTGCTGTTTGGCATGACACCATGATGTTGTATCCAAAGCAGTTTCCTGGCTCCATTTAGTCTGCCTTTTGGCGTGTCACTCATCCTAATTTTTTATTTCTTAATCAATCTCCATTTTAAGTCTAAGCAATCAGACATCAATGGAAGACATCAGAATAACAGTTCAGATGCTCTCTGGAAAACCTGCACTGGTTTAAGCTCTGAAATTAGCTGTAAACTGTAGCTGTCAGGCTTTGAGGTGGGGTTCTCACTTAGGAGCAAAGGGAAGAGGATTGCTGCTGCTCAGTCCTTGGTGTAGGGGAGACAGCTTACTATCTGCAGCAGAGATTCCTATCCATCAGCAAATTCCTCACTCCCCTGGGTCAATCAGCCCATGGTCAGTCAAAAGGTAGGAAGGGGTATTCTGGCCCCATGGAATTAGGAATTGCTGTTTGCACTCTTGCAGCCTAACTGCTGTTCCCTGTGGGAATAGAGATTGAATTTATCCCAAGGGCTTAGCAGAACTCCTGTATCTGCCCTTTTCACATGCTTTCAGGAGGACATTTTGTGTCATTGTAGCTGCTGCTCTCCTCTTTTGTTAGGCTATTCTCTTAGGATTTATATGCCGTGTAGAAGTTTTGTTTCACATCACAATGTGTTTACGTGCAGGTCAGGAAATTAATCAGCCGACTATCTGAACAATTAAAACAATTTTGGCCAGCCTGGCTTTGCTTTGATTCTGGGTTTGGGTTTGCTGTGACTCATAAAGCTCACATGGCCATCAACAGCACTGATCACATTCTCTGAAGAGGGGAAAGAGACTGGCTTACCAAAGAGCTGCCAAGTATTGGCCTCGTGCTGTACACATGGGTGCTGTTTGTTACCAAAGCATCTTCTCTAATGATCAACACTGCCTTCATCTAAGGAGCTGTTCTGCTCCTTCAGACACCCCTTAATCCCCTCACTTGAAGCAGCCCCATTTGCCAAATTAGGCTAGAGGACAGAAGATGCCTTGTCTGAATCTGGCTTAATCCGTACACAATTTGGGTCACGCGGCCTTTTATCAATAAGCACTTGGTTGTTGTCAAACCAGCACGAAGCAGAGCAGCAGGGTCAGGCTTTCTGCTGGAACCAGGCTGTGCCTGACTTTCTGCTGCCCTCTTCTGCCTCCGGAGCTGCTGTGGCCAGGGCAAGCCTGTGCATCCCGCCAGCACAGCACAGGGGTGAGGGCAAGCGCTGGCTCCCGTGCCTTCCTACTCTGCACATCCCTGAGCTCTGACTCAGTCCAGGTGCTCACTGCAGCCCAGACACATTTCTACTCAAGTCTCTGGGAAAAATGCTTTTCTACATGCGTAAGAAAATGGAGAGCCAGACTCTTGCTAACAGCGCCCACTGATGGACAAGAGACAATAAGCACCGAATGAATAATGTGTCCATCTGAACAGAAGAAAACAATTCTCTTTTTTCCTATGAGGGTGGTCAAACACTGGCACAGGTTGTCCAGGTATGATATTGTGGAGCCTCCTTCCACGGAGATATTAAAAACCCAGTGAGAGAATCCTCTCTCATTGGCCCTAAGGGGGTAGGACTAAATGATCTCAAGGTGTCCCTTTCAAACTAAATGATTCTGTGACTATATTAGGCATTATATGATAATATTAAGTATTATACAAAAGCAGATACTGCTGAAAACCTTTCATGAAATAAGTAAAACCATCAACTGTAAATGTTTGCAGGTTAATCCAAAGGCTCTTCTGGCCTGCCCATCATAGAAGAAACAAACACACCTTTTTTACAACTCCTGTAGTGGCTGCAATGGTCTCTGCTCCTTCTACAGTCTTGTTTGCCACTGTGTTCACACTGGCTACTACAGCTTCTCCCACCACGTTGGCCTGCTCTTTGGTCTTCTCAGCAACTGCAGTTTCAAAAAAAGCAGAAAAGTCAGCAAACTAGACACTGCCAGAAGGCTGTCAAATTCCCTGGGATGACCAATGATTGCATTCATGTAAAAGAAGAAATTAGTCCTGGTGCAGTCCTTGTTTGGATTTTTTAGATAAGATCATATCTGAATTTGGATTGTGTATGTGAGGATTTTTGTCTGCCACAAAATGCTGCTTAGAGAGCAGCACTGCAGCCTGTCAGTCTTTGTGGGCAACTGGAGAATGAAAAATTCACTGTCAGAGACACTAAGAGACAGCAGTGTAAATAAGGTATTTTGCATTGCAGACTGTGCATGACCTCTTCCAGGTTACTTTCTGTTTGATTTAATACCTCTTGGCAGAAAAAAGCAATAGTTATTAAATTCTCCAGGGAAAAGATCCATTCATCCTCCTTCAGGACAGTCCATATGGCTGCTCCTCCTTGGAATTGGGGATACCCTAGAATGAACCCTTTAGGTTCCTGACACTGCAACTGCCTGACAGGACTCTCCCAAAGACCACACTTTTGGCCAGACAGGATCTAATGCAAGTAAATCCTCTCTTCGTGCTGGGCTGTGCACCTGACATTGTGAAATGTCTAAATAGCTGTGAATCATCCCAGTCTGCCAAGTAACCTTTGTTAGACTTTCTCTGATCTACTCTACTGATTAAATATTTCTTCCATCCTGCCCACTGCAAATGCCAGACCCTGAGCCATCACTCCTGGCAAGCAGCCTCCATGCATCAGTGGGAAGGTCAGGCAGATCAGTGGTGTCCCACAGAGAGCTCCCATTTGGCAGGGGTGATGGCCTTCCCAAGAGGTCTAACAACCACCACAGATTTCCACATCCCTCTTGGGCTGTGCTCTTACCTGAGGTCACACTTTGCACTACACCCTCCTTGGTCTTGGTGCCTGTGAAAGGAAACACAATCCATCAGTGCTGCCTGGAAATTACACCCTGATTCTGGACACAGATGGCTTCCTGCTCTGAGGAAGTGCAGTGGGGAGCTGAGGTGCTGCTGGCACCTCCTGCTCAGACACGAACCATTTGTAGAATCAGAAAAGAGACCAGCTACCCTCCCCAATAAAGCCAATGAGCACCTTTGTATTGAGAGTTGGAGAGCTTCAACAGCAAATTCTCTGGAGATGCCTAGACCTTGATTATGAAAAATTCCAAAATGAGCAGTTGAGTGGCGGTAAATCAACTTTAAGCTAGTTGTAAAAATGCCTACAAATAAAATCACCTGGTAACATCTCACCTACTTCACTCTTGCAAGACAAGAAGTCACATCTATGACTCTCTCCTTGCCTTTCAGCAGGATACTTGGCTGCAGTGGGTCTCATTCTATACCACTAATAAAGACTCTGGAGAAACCCGAGACTGAATTTACAGAACCACCACGTACCTCCTACAAACCTACTTACTAGATTCCCAGTTTGGTACCTCAGCCTTGGCTGTAAGTGCCTGCTCACAGCAATGCACAGAAAGCAGATGGTTTTATCTCAAATTATGGAAATACACCATATGTATGCTTGCATTGTAATTTATCTTGCTGTTCTCAATGCAGAAAAGCTAACAGGATGTGAAGGCATTCAGTCTGCAACACAAATAGCCACAAGGAATAATTAATCTCTGTGATTTTTCTCCACGCTTGAAATGACAAGCTATATATTCTTTCTACTTGATACTGCTGTAGATAAGGTAAATCATATGGTAGATGGGCAGCCCCCATGGTAACTAGGTGCTTTACACATTAAAAAAAATAAAGGATCAAATTTATCTTTCTTGGAAGTTAAATAAACACAAGCCAAAATATTCCACTGCTCCCGCTTTACTGTATATTGCAAATCATCTGCACATATACAGGTTCTCTTCAGGTTTTCCATACTGATATAATAAAAGGATTTCTGTGGCCAACTATCAAAATGATAAAAAATGGACAACAACCAGGCAGATTTTTGACTCCATGATAGTGCAGCATCCATGAGTGCAGTGGGAGAAACCAGCTACAAACCACAGCTCATTCTCATTAACAGCCTGAGAAGCAAAAACAGGTGCAGTGCCCTGATAACAACAGGTCCAGCCATGCTCTGTTCTGCCTGATACATGTTATGTATCATTGAATGTAATTCTCAATTGTTGATTTATTTTTGTGGTTGCAACGTTTGCCTTGGGCAGAACAAAACTGTTCTACTACAATATGCCCTCAACATTTCACTCCACCCTCCCAAACTGTCTTAGAAGTCAAGAAATGAAATCTTTGCATCTTTTAACTTGTTACTGCTGTAAGCTGCAGTTCCTAGTGATGCACATGATACATGTGCACTGCTGTGGACTGGATTTAATAATGGTGCCCATGATACACAAATATGCAGAAGCACAGCCCTGAGCAGAGCAGGTGTAAGCCTCAAGCCACGAATGTGAGCCCCTGAATGGCCCAAACACACAAGGTTCAATTCAGACACCATCCTGCTTTGTTTTCGCTCCCAGGACCATTCCAAGAAAAGACTGCCACAATATTGATTTGACATACAAGGTTGTCTCAGATCAGATCCTCAAGCTTAGCCCTTTGCTGGTTTTTGGCCAAACAGCAGTTGATAGGTTAGCTAAGTACACGATTTGCTGTACTAGCCTTTCATGCCTTTGCAGTTTTGCAGTAAACACACTCAGTGAGACAGGAGCTGCAGTTTTGTATGTTTTTTGCCAGACTTTTAAGGTGACTATCTGGGCTCAATTCTTTTATGGGGAAGGGTAGTGAGCAGGTGCTATATTTGCAGATGGAAAATAATTCTAGAAAGGAGGGATGTAGATAGAAGAAAAACATCTGAATCCATTTCATGAGAGAAGCAATGTCATTGGGAAGAGTCACTACCGCTGCAGCCTGGGGAGAGCTCACCTCATCCTCCCAGCCCAGCCACACCCGATGACTCAGGCTCCCGTCCATTATGCACCACATGAAACCTGACCTTCCGGCACACACTCCTGCCAGCAGCCTGCATCTGTTGAATCAGAAAGCAATCACCTGATGCTCAATCTCATTTCACTCATTAGTCCTTGCCTGCAGCTTCTGTACCCAGAATTAAAAGTTCATGCATCCTGCCTCTTCTGAGTGCTGTGAGTCATCTGCAAGTGCTTTGGGACCGCCAGGGTGGAACCGAGGTGGTGGAGTGCAATGCCCTGGGAGAAGGTCTAGAGTAGAAAGGGATATTTTGATGTGCACTAAATCCTGCAGGAATCACTCAGTTTAAACACAGCTCGGTGTGTTGGGGCTTTCTGCAACACACACAGTCGAAAATCGTTCTGGAAAACGAGAAGTGCGTTCTTCGTTGAGGCTTCCTCAACTATAGAATTAAACAGTACTAATGACTCAATACTCTGATGCGGCTTTGCATTAAATGCATTAATTAACTTCAGCATCACTTACACCCCTATTCAAACCAAATTAAAAAAGAGAGCCCACTGAACCAACAGCTGGATCCACGCTAACCGTGCAGGGATCTCCTGACACTTCAGCACACTCAGAGGCTGTTAGAATTTGGAGAGCAGACGGTGGTTTCACCAAGTGCAAAGGTGACCCATGATACAGGATTTCTCCCTCTCCTTTCGTGCCCTCTCCTCTCTACCTCAGCGGTTCAGCAAGGCCGGCGGCAGGGCAGGAGCACTGCATTGCAGGCTTACCACAGGAGGGAGGCATCTCCTCTCTGGCACGGGCTGTGGGAATCTGTATGGATCAGAGGGGGGACGAGGTGGCCACAGTGTCCCAGTGACGCTGTTCACTCCAGACAGATGCCTCCGAGGGAGCATTATTTTCTTCTCCTGGGCAGCAGCAAGTGACTCACCAGACGTGGTGGATGTGCCCAGACATTTGGAATCCTCCTCATAGAGTCAGCAATGAGTTAACACAAACCTGAATAAAAGTCAGGGATCCACTTCATCCATCCTAGGCCCTAGGGATTTTGATCTCTTTCCTGATGTTCTCAAAAAACCCTTGAGGTTCAATACAGTATTATTCTCTCCTAGCATCCAAAAATTAAAGTCTCATCACCTAATGCTCTAGATTAAGCTGCTGGGATACGGCTCTGCAGGGCAAGAAGCAAGGAAGCAACAGTTCAGGTCTCTGATTTACTCTTTATGTGGCACAGAGTGACAAAAGGCAGCATGAACAACATACTAATCATTCCAGTTTTAACCAATATACCACACCTCCACCTTCCTTGGCTATTAAAACAAAGCCCCCATTTTCTGAGCTAATCAGCATCTGGTCTTTACTTTTCCTGCCAGTGAAAGACTGAATTTTCCCTAAAGGGCTGAGCTTCCCAACAGGAACTGAATCAGGCCAAGGCAAAGCTCCGTCCAGTGCATGACAGGGCAGGAACCAGCAGTATACCAACAAACCAAACCAATAAAAGGAGAAAGCACTTAATCCTCACCTTGATCCTTATTTGAGAATAAGGATTCAGAGATTAAGGTTTCAAGGCTTTTAGTCTTAGGCTCATAGAAAACTTTATTGAAAAGGCTAGAATCTCCTAAAGAGACTTGTTAGCTCAACAACAAAAACCAGGTCACAGTATGGAGCTGTACAACGTGACTGAAGAGAGATGTGAGAAATTATGTATAAAAACTCTGAATAACCCCAACACAAATCAGATCTGGAAGCAGGTGGAGTAGTAATGATGCCACAATGTGACATCCACATGTGACATTTCTCAGACTGGTGTTTCACTTACTGTAGCTGGTTTAGTTGTTTACAGGAAAGCTGCTTACCTTTTTTTTTCTTGTGGGTCAGCTTCAAATTGAAATGCGAACTGTTACACCCATTAATTTACAGCATGTCAATAATTAAGTATTTAAAAATTCAAGATAAAAACATTATTAGAGCTGTTACACACAAATTTTTAACCTAATTTGTAACATACAAATATATATCTGTAGCTACTGGCAATAGAGCAGTTTTAAATATAGTAGCAAACTACAGCTGTGGATGTTGCAGTATGATAGCAGGAAGAGCCTGCATGTAAACTTTCCTACAAAAAGAAACACTCCCACATCCAGCAAAAAGAAAGAGCTGTGTGAAATGCAGTAATCAGCAGTGAGATAATCAGTCTTGGGAACCTAAGACTCTTTAGTTTGTATTATATGGAATATCTGACCATCCAGCCATATAATTGCATGTGCTAGATAAGTGGAGATAGTGGGTTTCAAGGGTGACCTTGAAAGGGGAGGTTTCAGCCCATTAACTGTGAAAGAAGTCTCTAGGCAGGACATCAGGCACGTTGTTTTCCAGATCCCATTCTTTGGGCAAAAGGAATTTGGGCGTCTCTTGTAAAGCAAGATTAATGTGTGCATGGGCAACGAAAGAGGTCGGTGAACAGGAGAAGGATTTCAGGATGAACCCATTTGTTTGTGGGGAAACAGATGCATCCTGCAATCCCCTCTTACTAACACTGCTGGCTCCTCTCAGGGACCTCCTCAGTGAGCCCCTCCCAGTGTGGAGGTGAGGCAGAGAGCAGCAGTGCTCTTTGCCTGGAGAGTGCCTGACTCACCCGGCAAACAATCAGTGAATAGTCAAACAAACCTTACACCTGAGCATCTGCTCCTTAACATCATTCTGCCTTCCCTCAAGTTGTGGTTTCTATGTCTTACAGTTGGGGAAACTGAGGCACAGGGAGGCTGTGGTACTCCAGGTGTACACAGCAACCCTGCAGAGCTCAGGATCTTATCCAGACTATCCTGCTAGTCACTCCCAAGCTTCAGCCACAATATCATTTCCCCAGACTTTCTCAGACACAATCTACGCAGCTGTTCATGCTCAAAAGTAGATCAAAACTAGCTCTCTCTTACCTACATACATTACCCCTTCTTTGGTCTTCTCTGCAGCCTCTGTCACTCCCTGCTTGGTCTTTTCTGCAGCAGCCACCACACCTTCTTTAGCAATGGAGAAACCTTTCTTAAAGACATCCATTCTTGCTGCTTGTTAGGGTATTATCTGGGATGATATGAATGAGGGAGCAAAAGCAGCAAAAAGCACCTCAAGGCTGGGACTGCGAGATGCAGCCTTACCCTCGGCAGATACTCGGCTTCTCTGGCAGGCTCTGCCTTTGCTCTTCCTCCTGTGCTGGATGAAGGCAGTGTGGCAAAGCTCACAGCCCTCGCTGGCTCTTATTGATGAAGTGTGCTGCAGTGTAGCCAATGCCCGTGTACAGCTGATACTGAAATATTAATGATACAGATCTGCTCGGGAAGCTTTAATAAGGGAGGAGGAGAGGAGGACGATGACAGCAGTAGGTAAGGAGCTGTCTGGAGAATCTCCAGACAGAGAGAGCTTTTAAAATATGCTGCAATGCTCTCAGTGAAGGATGGTTTCAGTGAAGAGGGAGACTGTAGCAGAAGAGCTGAGTTCCTGAAAGGGCATCTTCCCGAGGCTGCAGCAGGAGCCAAACACCAGCTCTCCTGGGCCCCAGAGGGCAGAGAGCACGTAATGCTGACAGTGTTTATTAGCAAACGGGGTCAAGGTTTCTTCATCTGGCAGTTACCAGAACCCACCCTGCACAAAATGGTAACAAAAACATTATTTCTAGTAAATCCTGAGAAAAAGTGAACCAGCTACAGCTTGGTACTCAGGTGAAGCAAGCTTGAGGTCCCACCTGCTATGTTTGTCAAGTGTGAAGTCATTCTGTATAAATTGTGGGGTTTGCTCAGCTGTACATCCCATTACAATGGTTCATTTCTGAAAAAGCAGATGCCTGTTGGGGGAAATCCTGTTTCCTATTTCTTTCTCTGAGTTGCTGTAGACAGAGCCCTGCTCTGCTGCCGCAGAGTGACACAACATCTCACACCAAACACCATCTCTCACGTCAGAGCTGGTGCTGCAGAGCACAGCAGGCTGAGAACAGCCAGCACAGAACTGGCTGGGGAAGTCTCACAGAGGATCCATCCAGCCTCAAGGCCTGCCTAGGAAAAAATACCAAAACATGATCATTAATGACAGTTGGATATCCTAATGTACTTGCAGTTAAACTCAAGTTACAGTGGTTTCTGAAGTAGATCCTAAGTGGCCCAAATCAGCCATTGCCCCACCAGCAAAATGAAGTTCAATGCTAGCTGTGAAAGCAATTGCTGGTGCAGCAAGGTGATTTTTTTTTTTAATGGTGCCAGATGTGAAACTATGGAATGCACATTGCATCAGCCTTTGAGCACAAAGCATGACCTGCTTTGGCTGTTTTTCTGCACCAGGCAAACAGAATATGAAATTCAGAGGCTGAGCTGCATTTTGGAAAGATAGCACACCACAATGCCATGAAGTGCAGTGGTCTGCAAGCTACTTCTGCCACGAGTTATCAGCCTGGAAGTGTCAGATGGGGAATGACTACACAGAAAAAGGTCGGAACAAAAAATGTTGTATCTGTATGTACATGCAGACATGTACACAAACACAGCTCTTATTGTGGAACTAAGAATAATTCTTCAGGTTTTGGAAGTGGTTTTTTTACCCCATACTGAAATTATTGAAAAGCTGTTGATCTGAGAAATAACATATACAGTTCTTAATCCTTTTCTTGCAAATAATCCTTACTTATAAAACTTACTTACTTATAAATCCTTACTTATAAACTTTCTCCTTACTTATAAATGAAGAACAAACTTCCATCTGAACATAAAGGAGCCAAATCTCTGTCAGACTAATTAATTTATCAATTGTTAATCTAAAAAAGTGCAGGAATCAGAGGAAGGCCAGCCCAGTATACCAATTATTATAGGAGCTCACGTAGTTCCAGAATGTTGCAGCAAGAAGTGGAAAAGGTTTTTCTTACCATCTGTCAAAATTCCCCCTAGGTTGTTGTTGCTATGGCTGGTGCTCCTTCCTGCTCCCAAGGTGATCTCAGATTGAATATATCTGCACCTTACTGTGCCATACAACAGTGGTTTAACCTCACTGCTCCTGGAGCCAGTCACAAAACTGCCATTGATTTCACCAGGCACAGGCAAGAGTCTTGTTTTAACTACATTTGTTAAAAAAAAAAAAGAATTTACCATCTTTGGGAATTGCTCCAGGGCCTATTTACTTTTTCACCAGGCTTTCAAAGACCATTAAAGCAGAGCACAGACATTCCCAGGGTTATGAGCTTTACTGGTATTTTCAGGAGAACACCAAGGCTGATAAGGCTGAGTGAGAAGCATATCTTGATTTCATTCAGCTATTGTTCTGTCATTATGATTTGTACAATTCAATTTTACGTATTTTGCATTGCTATAAAAGGTAACAAATACATGAACTATCAAGCCATCTTGGGATGTGAAACATGAATCATCACCAGATTGATTTAGCTGATATTCAAGTGGGATACTCCTTTCCTGCCTTCTCCCGTCTCGATGACCTTGAGAAAGGGCTCACAAGACACATTGAATGCTGCTGGATCCCTCCCAGGCAGCAGGCAGTTTGCATAGGCATTGTTTTACCTTGAAACCTTTTTAGGAAAGCTCTGAGCTAAAGACAACATCGTAGGCAATCTATACAGGACAAGCAGCCATAACCATGTGAGTGCAGGATCCTTCTACTCAAGGCAGGGGATTCAGTCCCAGTTTGTTGCCAATCCTATCTCAGACAAAACAAACAAGAGTTAACACAAGCTACCTTGGCTTTAAGATTTTGCTAGGGACTTAACTTTCTGCCAGGTAAGGTTTCCCCCTTTGTATCAGGTAAGACAGCAGCAGCTAAAGAGAAAGACCTCCAGCAGGCAATTCAGAGACCCCAAGTTCCTATCTCACCTGGCAGCAACCTCTTTTTCTCTGTTTTCTGCCTTGCAACACTAGAAGAAGCCAGTTAACCTACATCACTGTAAAATCTGTATCTCAAAAACATTTGGCTGATCTGCATAAAACCAAAATAAAGCCTTGTCTTGACTTGTGCAATGACAAACCATCCACTTGCTGTTCATTTAAAGTTTGAATTCTGTCTGCTCAGACTTGGCCATTGAGCCTCTTGCTGGATAATGGCAGTGTTTCTTGAAACTTCCCCTGAAAGGAGCAGTTCTCCACCTCTCATGTGCCTCCACCTGTCCCTGGGTGTTGGTCCCTATCCCGGGCTGACAGCTGGGAGCAGGTCTGTGCAACGTCTGCCAGCAATTCTGGAATATGGGCAAGGAATTCTAACTCAAGTCTACCTATTCCCAAAGCACTAATGCAAAGCAAAGAAAAGAATGCAAAGCAGAAATCAACATTCTCTGTCCTCTACTGTCTTTTTCTTAGTGCCTGCATCGGGTTAAACAGGATTTTACTTAATTTGGGTCTCTTCCTTCTTGAATTTTCCCAGTTGCAAGCTACTCTGCCCACAAAGCCTTAACCTTGTCCTTTAACAATGAACTTACACTGGAGACTAACAGCTGACAAAGTCATTTTTCTGGATGAAAGGGGTGTGATTTGGTCATATTCTACTGAAGTTTTTAAATTGTATATAATACTGTTTGAAAGACAGGTAAGGAAAGGAAAGACAGACTGCTTTGTGGCTGGTAAATATCCTCTGCTCAGGAAGTTCTTTTATGAAGAATAATATTAACATTAACAGGATCGAACCTTGCTATATATAAACAGAAATCCTTCCTCTCTCTCTCCATTTACAAAAACTTCAAAATGCAGAAAGAAGAACTGTCACAGATCTGTCATTTCCATGCCCTAACAAAAACAAGCAGTTGTCTGACATCCTTTGGCAAACAGTTTAGGACTGGAATCCCTGCATGTATGTTTGCATAGGTAATGAGCTAATTTCCTTAGCCAGGGAATGAATGACTCAGGGATGAGCCATTTTTCAGGAACACACACAGGTATGAGCCACATGCAGGTATAGCGACTTGCCAGTATAGCGACCTTCTGTGACTGATCTCTGCTGTCGAACACCACTGAGAGCTTTTGAGCAAACCATTAAAAATACAGGCAGCAGGAATTCATCTTCTCCCTCTGATGGACAGACCAGCAAAAGGAATTGCTCTCTAGCCCTGCAGCCCCCTCCTGACACTCTTCTCCCCGTGTTCTCTTCCTCCAGAGCAGCTGAACACACTTGAACGCGCATCGGCAGTGGGCGAGGGATGACACAGCATCTTCCAGATCTAAATCCCAGTGCCTAACGAGAAGTTATCCCCTTGCTGCGCAGCTATCAACAAAACTGTCTTCCCAGACATAAAATCCTTTCAGTTATTCAGTCTGCTTCATAGATTTGGAACTGGGATATAAGAATCTAAAGCAACACTTGCTTTCCATCTTTTCTTGGCTTTTTAAACATTTTTTCAACGTGTTTTTTTTTCCTTTTAAATACAGAGATTTGTAATTTAAGTCCATAATTAAGAGCATTACAGAGTAGGCAGTGAATCTGGAAAGACAGAAAAGAAACAAACAAATTCATCAGAATCTATTAAGTGGAAACTGAATTTCTAAGGGCTGTTTCTCCAGAGACATGCTGGCTGGAACAGCCAGAGCGTTTGCTTCCCAAGTAGGGCCAGCCATTTATTGGACAGGCCATTGATCACACGCATTGTTTGGCACTGTTTACTCCAAGGTTGCCCACCTCCCATCCATCTGTAGCTGCAGGGCTCTGACCCTAAACAAAAGGAAAGAGGCCAAGATGAGATTTTATACCTTAAGCAGATTACCCAGGAGATGGTGCTGGCATCTGATGAAGTGGTTATGGAATTGCAAACAGGACACTGAATTCTTGGGGTGGGCAACATCAGAGGGGATTAAGAGCTGTGTTTAATGGAAGTGGTTAGAATTACCAGACAAGGCAAGAGCACTCCTGACACTTACTGGCAAGATCCCAGGGCATAAGTGATCGATCCAGTGTATCTGGCAATATCAACTCTTTAAAGACTAGCTTGAAGTCTGAAGAAGTTTGAACACTTCGAGGAAGTACTCCCTAGAAATACTCAGAGGAAAAATATTTTCATAAATAAGAGCACAAGGAGGGAAAAAAGTCACCAGTGACTGGGGATGAGGAATGAAGAAAGAGGATCTTTTGGCTAACTGTTCTTAGAACCACTAAAAACTTGTGAGAATTACTCCAAACATTCCCACACCACTATTAGTATAACATCTCTTACTGAACGGGTTTTGAGTATATTTTTGGAGTAACACTTCACTATAACAGTTCACAATAACGCTTTCCAAATAATGTTACAAACTATCTTTTAAATTGATTTAACTGACCCATTTTTCATTAGAGCGGTGGTACCCAGCTCCGTAAGGTACACCAACACTAAACTAGGCAACTGAAGGGTGACTAAATATCTACTGATGTTAGCTGATGCACAGATGTCTTTCTCATCTAGAAAGTACCTCCTAGAAGACACTGACCTCAGAAAGCAATGAGCAGGATGTTACAGCAAATATATGTCTGTTTTCCCTGGTTACATGCTGAGGCAACAGCTCACAACAAAGAAAACCAAAACCAACCAAACAAAAAAATCCACTAAAAACCAAAAAAACCCAACCAAATCAAACAAAAAACACACACAAAAAAAGAGGCAAGGTTGTGGTGTGTCTCATTCCTGAGTAGGTACACTCCTCATACCCGCTCCTCTACAGATATAAAAGAAAACTTACAGCTCATTCTGGCAGTAAATCTGATGTTTTGAACCAACAGTATAACCTGAATATGTTATTCAGATACCACAAATTATAACAGCTGCTACACAAAAATCTCAACTACTGTTCAGTAAGGAAGTTCCTGTGAATAATGAATGCCTTGCATGTGCTTATGGCAGCACCCTATGCTATGGCTACCACAAGATAATGGATGTCATCCCTTGCCTTGCTCCATATTTAGCATCTTTTGTAACCACTACCAAAAAACCGTCACGCTAAATTATTAACCTGCAAATCTGTGCCTGCTGCACCCACAGGGCAGCACCACTACAAAGGTACAGAGAACAGGTTCTTGCACCTGCAGGAGCAGCAGATGTTCTGAGCCAGGAGGATGGCAAAGAAACACTGCCTCACTACTTGGGAGAGATCACTCCCATGAAGAATGACTTCAATACCTGCAGCACAAAGCCACTTCTCTGCAAGCCAGGATCTCACTGCAGGTCAGGTTATAAGCCTGTTGCTTGTTCTGTCTTATGTTTGCTTCAGTTCCTTCCTGATAATGGTCTTAAGATGTAAACAAATATAATGCTTAGGTCACATCCAGTTACTTGTGAGAAAAGCACATTTCTATGTGAAATATGGCACATGAAATATTCACACACTGACGTGTTACAGCAGGATGCACACAATTCAGAAATAAAAGCACCAGGAAGGAACAGAGGGAAGTTGCTAATTTTTTCAGCCTACAGTCCAGACCTTGTGATTTCATCTCTCTGGAGAAGTGACTGGTACAGCAAGAACAGGTTTTCCCTTAGAATTAGCAAAATCTCTCTGTGCTTGGTCCCATATGTTGCTGTCACTGCTCTTAGGCAGCAGCGTCTACCACAGGTCAGGAAGGGCACTTCTGAGTTTCTCTATGTTCTTTCATAAAGTATAAAATATGGCTATCAGGAGAGGGGTGCAAGTCCAGCCATGATAAGGAGATGGAAATTTGTAGCCTTTAATAACAAGGCCTTCGATAATCCTGGAGAGATTTTATCCTCTATTTTCAGCTGGTATTGGAATGAATCCATAAAAGGTTTACATTTAATGCCCTGCAGGACATACTGAACTTTGGGCTGCCCATCTCATCATTCACACTGCAAGATGATCTAACAGTCCTGCATTCCCACTTGTTTTGTCAGTGGAACATCCTTCTCCTCCACTTTATTCTTTAAAATGCCAGAGCAGATCACCCTGCAAGACAGTGAAAGTAGAAACACAGTTAATGAAAGCAACAGAACTAAAAGCAGCACCTCCAGCAAAGCAAAATCAGTAAGAAAACTACATGCAACCTCCATAGCCCTTTTTTAAAAAAAATTATTATTAGAATGTGGTGACAGAGGTAGCTATTGACAGCAGCTCTTGGCTAGTGATTTTTCTTTTAATGCTAATTAAAAGTACAAAAAAAAAAAATTAGGCTAAACACCCAGAGATGACAACCTAAACAGAAATTCTTAAAAATTCTCAATTATCCTGACCTCTCTAAAGGACAACTTCATGAAAATCTTCCATTTTGATGGGAACAGACTATGATCCACAGAGGTATTTTGCAAAGGTCACAGAAAAATGGATGCTTCTAGGCCCCTTTTTACTGTACATTTGGTCTGAGTCCCTCAATGCCCACAATTTGTTCTACATACCACAAATACTCTGCTGCTAAAGCCAAGGTATTTCAGCCTTTACACTGTAGAAAAAACTTCCATGTGCAGCAATGGACCAAGCAGGTCCGTGACATTTTCTGGCAGTGTAATGAGAGTCTGTTAGAGCACTCAGTATTTTCTTTCCTTTCTTTTCTCTTCCTTTCCTTTAAGCTAACATCCTTTTCCTGTGCCTAAGGGAGAAGGCAGTTGATAAAAGCCGAGTTCCTGTTCACAGATAAGTTTAGAAGGCAGGCAAGCTCAGAAGTTTCTTGAATAAGCTATATTCCTACCACCTTTTTCTCCCCCGTCAGAGACGTCTGAGCCCCATACAGGAACCAGGCTCACATTGTTCAGTGGCCACGGACGTTTCCACACTAGCTGGGAGGGCCGAAAGCTCTTTCCGCTCTTTGTTACAATTTTTTTTTTTATTTTTTCCTTCCTTCTTCCAACTTTCCAGTTAAAGAATATTGCCGGGGCATTTCTGAAGTAATTCAGGCTGAGCTTCAGAGAAAAGAACAAGAGGCAGGTGTAACTGGGGGGGAAGAAGCCCAGGATGCTCGTGAAGCTTTTGCTGGTCTGTGGCACAGTAGGACTGGCAAAGCTGGTGGAACTCACAGACCATCATGGATATCGTGATGGTTCCGTGCACAGTTTAAAGCCACGAGTTCCTGAGAGCTCTGCACGCCCCCAGAGAACTCCTCTGCCACGCCAAGAAGGTTACTGGGAGGCAGAAGGGCTCAGGGAGGATACTCAAGATTACCCTTCAAGTGTGGTCTCCTCACATCAGGAAGAGAGAGGGGATTTTGAAGCTGCGAGCCCACAGCCCCGAAATGGGTAAGTACCCAGCATGTCTGTCTTACACATAACTGGAGTGCAATCCTCTCTGATACTTTTATTTTCTGTTGATACAGGACTGTTTTCATTAGAAGTTTCTCATTAAAATACATTAGATTTTAGAGGCCAATCTATATCTAAACAAGAGTGGTTTAAATGCTTTAACTACACAAACAGAAACCTGAATTGCCTGGGGAGGATGAAACCACAGATGGGACCAGCTCTTTGCTTAATCTGAGACAGCAGAATGGGATTAGGGGTGTGCACACACCCAGCAGAGGTGAAGCCTCCTTGTTCTGCCATCAACCAAAACACTATCTCTGGCAGAGCAGAACAAGAGGAAGTTAATTTACTGACTGTTTCTTATCATAAACCAATGCTGATTATTTCTGCTGAGCATGGCAAACTTTGCCCATTAGCAGAATGTGCCTGCCTGCAGACTTGAGCCTTGGAAATGGAGAAGGAAAGAGAATGGCAGGATGTTAGCAAAACATAAAAATACTGAGGAGTAAATATAACAAAGTAAGGAATAATGAATAAGCATGAAAATTACTACAAATTTCACACTCCCACTCCCTTCCAAAGGTTTTTATGCCAGCAAAACGCTTTTCATGGTAATCTGCAGCAGAAGAGTAGCCATTCTGAGAGCAGAAGGCATGTACTTAACCACAAATATTCCCAAATTCTATGATTTGTGTAAGTTTTACAGGGCACGTAAGTAGGTCTCTAAATGTTTAAAATAGATGAAAGCCAAGCAGGACAGTGAATGAATCTTTTATAGCCTTGATGGATGGGTACAGCAGAGCCCTGTTCAGGAGAGCTGAAACAGCAGCACACTGAGTGCTGTTCACAGCTCAGTGCTTTAGGATGCCCTGGTATTTTTCCCTTTAAATGCTCTTGAGGAAAGGAAAAAAGTGAGATGGAAAGAGACTATAAAACCTTGCTCATGTCATGCTTCCCTTCCATGCAAACTGAAGTATGCAATCTTGTTTCTAATCTCATCTACATGTAAAATTAAGGCCTCCCTTCCACATGTAACATGGTGAGTGTATGAAAACCTTGCTGTCTTTCATACTACATCTTCCCAAAAATCTGTACCTCCCCTTAATAGCCCTGAGGCACTTCCTAAAGCCTTTGAAGGAAGGAAACAAGGCCCAAGAGGTACTCTGGGCTTCCAAGTTACACTGCAAGGTGGTAATCATCTGACTGCTGGTTGAAATGCTGAAAACATTCTGAAAACTCCCAGTACTATGAAAATTCAATGCTGTAAAAAAGTCAGCATTACAGGTCAGCAAGATGCTGTAATATACTGTCCTAATCAGGATTTCTTCCTTGGCTCTGTAGCTCTGCTCAGCACCAGCTTGTCTAATTCAGCTCAATACCAGCCATGACTCATCCTAATTTCCTCCCAAGGAGAGAAATACTTCCTTCTTTTATGGAGATAGTTGCATAATGAGTCAAATCATAACATTCTTCCCAATTATAAAGCTATGTGGATGACTACAGACAATCCAAATCTAGTCTGGCAGTAGCTTTGAGGTATTTGTTGCTTTGTAGAGCTGTCACACTTACAGCACGCACAAGGCCAGGCAGCTGCTGGGTCTTAGGAAAGAAATTAGAGACTTTGAGAGGAATTATATCTAAAAGTAAAGGGAGAGAGGGTGAATAAGAAGGGTCAACACAATTGTTCTTGTAACCACACTCCAAATTCTGAAATGGTTGAAACAACACACCTTCAGAGCATGAAGTCCTTGCCTGCCTGTCAGCTGCTGTGGCTGCAGTACCCTGCTAGGCACAGACAAGATGTTGTCATGAATCTGGTATTTCCTCCCTACAAGTGTGACACATTCCTGGAAAAAAAAACATTGAGAAACAGGGCTTATATCTCTCAAGAGGAGAACAAGAAGAAAAGCATCAGGAGTTAAATAGGAATTGAGAGATAAAGGGAAAGAAAGACATGCCATAAAAAGGTGTGACAGACATGCCAAAAAAAGTCCAGGATGGTGGAGAAGTTTTCTACCAAAATGATGTCTTACATTTAGTTTGCTTTTGAAATAAGAAAATACTTTTTTTGCAGAACTAGGAAACAAACAAAGAAAGTCTATGGTAACTTAGTCTTTGTGACAATGTTTTGACTCTCATTATTAAAAAAAAAATAAAAGCAAGATTAATTTTGTTCAACTGCTTCTTATTTCCCCTTTGTATTAGAAATAGTGGTAGTTACAAAGTATTCTTATATTTTTAAAAACATAGAGTATCATTTTTCATATCACAGTTATTTGAATAATTGAGACCACCATGACTAAGTAGTGCAAGGTATTAGTCAGAATCTTCTGGTTTCTGTTTCAACATGTGGGATGAAATGACTCTTTAGATCCCAATCAAATACTTGCATATGTTATTTTGCTATTTTCTCTAAGAATAATAAGATTTTTCTTAGATATGTTATTTTGCAAATTCCTCCAAGAATAATAATATTTTTCTGTAAGAGTTTTCAAGTAGAAATCAGTAAAAAGTCACTGGCATTTAGAGGAAGAACTAGTTTAGTACCTTAGCTGTTGCTTGTATCTGAGCAAATAGGAGAAGTTCTGCATGTTCAAGTGGACAAGTGTATGTATGTGTACAAAATCAAAACTATCAAAAGAAACCAACTTTCCAAAGGAAATCAACTTTTATATTGCTTTTCTCCCCAGCTGTGTGGTTTGACTTCAGCTATTTTATTCTACTGCTGAGGTACTGATTCACATGTACCTAAAACAGCAGAATTAAAAAGGGAAATTAAGAGACCTGCACATCAGGAACAGTCAGGCTCACAACTCAGATTTCGTGCACTTAGTGCTGTATTTAATTAAAGAAACCAAGATAAATGAAGCATGTAAAAGGCACATGCAGCTCTGACAGCAAAGCCCAAAGCTGCCTGTACCTTCAGTTAGCCTGACCTGTCTGTCAAGTAACACTGCAAACCAGATCACTTAAGTGTTCCAGGCTAAAAATAATCTTAGGAAAAAGCAGAGGTTATTTTTAACTTTCCCCCTCAGTAACCACACTGATGGAGCCAGTCCCCAGGTGGATGGCTCACCCTGTAAGGAAGAAATGGACAGTGGTGCTGGAATGGGAAGAGGCACAGCAGCTACAGCTGCCTTCCCCATCTATCCGAAGTCTCACAGAATTTCTGTTTCCAGAAATGTAATCATTGCCATGTAGCCCCTGTTCTGGTTTTGCCCTGCAGCTGGGCAGGTGGTTCATTTTTCCTTCTTTCTTTTTAATCCACAAATACACAGTGTCATCTCCTGGGATTTTTTTTTACAGCATACCTGCAAAAAATGGAAAAACAAAATGAAAAAGTGCCCAAACTCTACCACCTGATCTATTAAATAGGAAATGCAGAAATCTTCAGCTTAAGTAAATCCTTAATTTCATGAATATATTTTGAGTTCTGGACACACAATTCTGTGAAGTCACCCTTGATTAGAGGAAGGTTTCCTGATGTCAGCCAGGTGTGTTGTTATCTCTCTGAATCACTCACCTCTTCCTCTTATTCCACATCAAGGAGCCACAAAGAATCAGGCCTGTTCTCGTGACAACCCAGTGTGTCAAAACACATAACTATCCTCCCAAGTGCACACAAGCAGAGAAAATCCAAATCACTTATTCCAGGGAAAGTCAACGTTCAATCTTAATAGCTTATTATTTTTTATCTGCTTTTACAGGAAGAATCCATTATTTTAATTAGGACCAGTTTCACACTGACTCATCTATTTCTTCAAAACAAGGCAGAGGCTTTTGTAGGAACCTTATGGGATACCAAAATTTCCCACCAAAGGGGCACAGAACATATGCTTAAAATAAGAGTTTGGATGAAGTGCAGCTAAAAGTGATCTTCAGCCCCCAACATCCTGCAAAGCAGTGGAACAGCCACTGAGTGCTCAACAATAGCTTTCACAGTGCCAAGTGCATCAACAGAAGTAATGGTTTCCTATCAAAGTTAGGCACTTGGCTCCTTTCAGGACTTCAGGAAATTCTCCAATATTTGGCTGTCGTTGAGCAGCTCAGCTGCAGGTGGAACAGCTCCCCATTAGCCTGCTTGATGCAAATGACACACAGTGTCCATTCCGCAGAGTGCAGAAGTTACTGAACCCTCTGTGCCCACAGGACTGATTTGTTTTACAGCTCATTACTGCAAGCTGCAGAAATTAATTTCTTCAGCAGATAGCAAGGGAGCTCCTGTTTCAGCATAGCCATGGAATCACTGTCAGCACTATCCCCACCCGGACCCAACACCTTCCCGCTTGTGCGGGTCAGTGCTCCTTGAACAGTGATCAGTGGGTAACCCTGAAAAAAACCCCCAAATTTCCCCTCATGCCCCAAACACGGTCAGGGCAAACCTTGTTGCACGCTGCCTGCGCCCTAAGCACGTGCCAGTGGGAAGCTTGGCTTCCCAAGCACTTTTGCCTCCCTGGCATCAGCACAGGTGTGCCAAAGGGTGGCCACTGGCTGCAATTCCTGCTTCCAGATGGGGTCTGACAAAGGAGTGATCGGGCTGCACTAGGGGTGAGCTGCAGGAACCAAAGGATAAAATCCAAGTGTAAGCTGCCCTCTCAACAGGCTGTAGAGCTTCCATTGAGGAGGGATAATAGAAATGAGGTAATGGCTGTGGGTGGGCTTGAAGAGGAAAAACATCTTGCATTTACTTCTCTGAAGTAGTTTGTACAACAGTTGGATTCGGCTCAAAACCAGCCCCCAGTCAAGCCTGCTGTTCCTTGAACTCTTGCTCCCAGTTCAGGACTGCATTTGCTCTCAAAGTCTTCACTGCACTATGGTTTTAGGATGTCCTGCAGGACAGGACTATCCCAACAGGTAACAGTCCAAATGTTGGAATACACATTGCATTCAACCTGGATTACTCAGGATTCTGGAAGATTTCCAGCACTGCATGGAAGCTACATGTTTTAAACTACTATTACCACTCTTTTCAGTCCAGTTAAGGTGAACAGTTAAATCAATCTGCCCTCACCCCAGTGAAAACCAGGATTTTTCACAGGATGAGACACAGGAAGACCCCAGACCCTGCCTAAGAGGGAATTCTACTCCCTTTGAGAGTTTTCCTGAGGGAAAGAAGGAGAAATATGAGAGTTTCTGCTGTCTGATTCTAATACAGGGCTGCTGGCTGCCTGGGAAGAGCTGGAGAACTCACTGACAGACCACAGGCATCACTTGTCTGCTAATTAAAAACCTAGTGGCACACCATGCTGTTTTGGAGAGCCAGTGCCTTCCCCAACAGCTGAACACATTCTGCATTCCATAAAATATAAAAAAGTACATCTGTCTCAATACTGACATGCACAGTCTCTGTTTAGATTAATTTAAATGTGGTACTTTATTTCTGTCTTAATGAGGCTGCTTTTTCTTGTCAGTGAGAAATTTGCACTGAGGGAAAAACCAACCACAGCTAAAGCCTCATTCTTATATTCTTTTTCAAATAGTATAAATCAGAAGTCATTCTCTACAAGTCAGTGGAAAACCACTTGTTTAAACTGGAATAACAGTCTTCTACTACCTTCCTACACACTAAGCAGGAATTACTGCCTATCTGGTGCCTTTTGGGCTGCATAGGAAAACATTATGGTCTTGAAATCTTTGCACACTGTGAGTAGTAAACATAGACATGGCTAGGCAGGAGTTTTCAAAGTAATTATAGACTCTGGCTTCCTTGAGAATAGAAACCTGAGGAAACTGATGGTGAAGGACAACTCAGTTGGACCAGTACAGCCAAACGAATAAAAAAAGTTATGAAAAACATCCCAACATCTTGAATTCCTGAAGCTTTTGTGCAGGCAAAAATTCCACTGACCTAGGAAACATCTAAAATTATGCCCTGCAGTGCCAATCAAGAGAATATGTAGCAAAGAGAACTGAAGTGTGTCAGCCCCTTGCTGAGCTGGAGAGCATTGCTCACACTCACTTACACACTGTAATTGTCTGTATGAAGGAAAGTCACCACCCCATATTCATCTGAGCACAGTCAATTACTGCAGAGCAGCCATCTAAACTTTTCTCCTGGTTCTGTGGGTTTTATTTTGTTTCCTATGATATAAGGTGTCAAATCTTAGAATCAGAGAAAGAACTGCCTCAATTTTATGTTTCAGTAAAAGCAGAACTAGATCCAATGTAAAAAAATCACTTTAGTATCAGTTTATAAACACTTCAAAGTTTCACATAAAAAGAGCTTTAGTTAACCTACATTTGCTGAATCTTATTTAAATACAGAATGCTTTGTCATCAGATACATTTAACCTCAGACAAAAGAATACAGTTGCCTCAGAATTAGGCAGAAGTGAATAGATGCACATGAAGACTCTATTTAATAAGGTTAATTCATAATTAGAATGAAGTCTAGAGGAAAAAAAACCTAACAAACAATACCACAGGCTAGCAAAGAAAATTATTAAAATGCTTTTTCCTGGTTTAAAAAAAGGGATTAATTTCTTTGGAAAGTGAATCAGGAAAAGCCACTGAACAAATAGAACATTTGCAGCTCTGAATTTGCAAGGGTTCCCTCAAGTGTTGCTCTGACTTTCAGCATTGTGATAAACGTTATTGTTCACCAGGTTTCAGGGAAGGCTTCTCTGCTCTCCTCACATGAGCAGCTTCTGTGTGTCCCTCTCCCTTCCTGGCAGCAGAAGCTTGCACCAAAGGAAACTGTATTAAAGAGAATAAAAGCAGAGGGTGTTAAGGTGGTTACATATTCAGTGAATGAAGCAACACAGTTACAAACAGAATAAATGCAGCAGCAGAACACAAAGCTGCTGTGTTCCAGAAACCAGCTCAAGAAAGAAAGTGCTATTTGTGAAGGAGCAGCTCTTTGAAATTTCACAGCTTGATTCAGAGCCTTTGGTGCCAGAGAAGTCCTGCTTGCCTCACTGAACTTTAGATCAAGCCCTTCTCAGACTTTTACATTGTTGCACTCAACATTAAAGAATGATGTATTTTCCCTCAAGGTTAATCCCACTAAGGAGTATTTTTAGTTAGCAGATAGCCAAGTTTCCCTAAAGGAAGCATTTGACAAGTTGTGCAAAAAATACTGCAATAGAAGTTTCATCTTTGGGCATATGCATCTATTTAGCAGCTCATTACAGGCCTTATCTACTTATCTGAGGAAAGAACAAACTTTGGTAAGTTTCATGGAACTCAAAACCTCTGAAAGTTTTTGTGATTAAAACCACAACATGGTATAACATAGCCCTTCAGCTCCACAAATAAACCTTTAAGATCAAGTGAGAGAGAACCAATGAATATATAGTAAAGAAAACTGGACACGAATAACTGTGACCAGCATTAAAGGATGTTTTGATTGAGAGTCCATCATATTCCCCCTTTTTTTGCCCCCTCATCCTAGTCATTCTGCAGAATACTAGTAACTGTCCAAAGCAGGCATCAAGTTGGGTTCAACCACTGATTCAACTTCTGATACAACATAGCCCCTTTCTACAACTGGGAAGCCCACCAGGTACCTCCAACAATTTAAATTTAATATTTTGAAAAGGAATCCTTTTGTTTTCTGTTCTATTTGTGCATATCCACCTGTGCAATACAGCAAAAGCACTCACAGTCCCACAGTGCCTCATTCTTGCTAATACAGGCTGATGCATGTGCACATTTGGCTTTGCTCTATGTGGCTGACCTGACCCCAAGGACTTCTTAGGAAGCACTTGCATATGGTGGGAAAAAAAATCAGTCCAGATGATGATTCACTGGGTGTGGATTGTTTTCATAAGGAAAGAACAAAACCCTGAAGCCAAAGAATCCTATTTTAAAAGGAGGTTTCCACACTGAATGCAGACTCCTGCCTGGATCTGGCAGGCATCCTGCTGGCAGGGGCAGGGATCCTGCACCTAGCAACAACACCAGCGAGCTCCAGCAACAGTGCCTGGGCACTTTATTTCCCCAGGAAAAAGTAGGGAGGATTTGAGGGGGGAAAGCCTCTCCCAGCAATGCCTTGCCAAGCACATGAGAGGGGACAGCCCAAAACCAGGCCAAGCACAAACCAGGTCTCTGTTTTAGAGTTATTTAACAGACCCCAAATACCAGAAAAGTGCCACAGCTGTTAAAGCCTGGCAATGGCAAATCTGGTAAACTTAGGCACACTTTGGAGGCAAATGTCACCAGAGCACGTGTGTTGGTCTGCTGGATTTTACTGAGTGGTTTTATACTCTGACACAAGCAGAGTGTTTGACTCTGGAAGAGTAATACTTCAATAAAAATTTGAGGATTTGTCTTCTAATTCAGTCCCATAAGAACCAAGACTCCCATTGATCATGGGCCCAAAATTTCCCCCAGTTACTTGCAAAGGTCTCAAAGTTACAACTCAAGCAAGTTGATTTGGCTGGAAATCATAACAAAGGCAGCAGCCTCCTTTCCTATCCTGCTTTCCCAGCACTGCAGCCTTTGCCAGATTCCTGCCCTTGCTACTAACAGATGAAGAGTCTTGCTTGCATGAGTGCTTACTGAAATCTCAATCACATTTTCCTTAAGAAACAGGGGAGCAAAACAGGCTATGGGACAGCAAGCCTGGTGAACTGTTCCCAGCTAGCCCAGGCAGTCTGCTCTTCCATCCTGATGTTTTCAGCTTCCTTCCCTTCTCCCGGCTGCTGCAACGCCAGCTTCTGCTTTTGTGCAGGACTCGCTTCCCCATTGTTTCACCAACTCCCTGAGAGGGGCAAACTTTTTCCATATATGCTGATAGTCAGAGATTTGGTTCCTGCATTCCCATGCAAAAATATACCGCCTAAAGTTCAGCTGTTTCCATTATAGTTATTACTCGCCACTTCCTGCCCCTTCTAGTCTTGGATTTAACCACCAAACTTCAGCCAACACTCCACTGCCAAGTCTTGACTTTAAAGGAAGAGGCTCACTTACACTCTGGGATTAATAGCCACCTATGTAATTCTGAATTGGAAAATTAATGAGACTATTAAAACTCACTTGTCCTTGCTAGAAGCATAAAACTAAAACAACACTTTTCCCCCCCAAAATTATTTTCCTGGAGGTGACGGGAGAAATTATTTTGAAGTTAGCCTATTTCATAAAATCCAATCACTTACTATATTATCTGGAAGAAGTAATAAGATATTATTAATGGAGTTAATGTCGGATTAAGTCTTCAGAAGCAGTCTGCCTCAACCTGATGAGTCAGTCAGTAGGCATCTGAAATGGCAACATGCCTAGAAAGGCAGTTTGACATTTAAAGTGACATTAACCCACAGGTTATCATGAGTTGGAAATTTCTCCTGTAAAATGAAAGAACTGGAAATAGAACTAATGCATCAAAGTTCAGACAACCTGCCCTTTTGTAACAAACTCAGATAAACATCTCAAATGAAAACAAATGAATTGGGAGTGGAGGGAGAAGGTAGAAAGCATTTTCCACTTTCCTCATCATACAGCTGGGAAAAAATACAAAAGTAAAAATAAAGGCCCTTCTGCATTTCACTTTTTCTTGGCACAGTTACAGCCAGAGACTTAGAGACCTACTTCAAGCTCCTTTCCCACGTTTTTCTTCCACTAGGAACTGGTGTTCCTTCACGCAGTCCCGGCTGGTCACATACATAGAAGCCTGCATGAAGGAGAAGTACATTGTCAACTCCCAACAGCCCTGCCCAAATGGAGCCCCAGACTGCCAGAAGATCATGTAAGTGTCCTAAATAAAACCAGTGAAGAAAACAGAATTTTCTCTGAAGTATCTAAAAGATGTTTTCAACAGTACTGAAGCCTCATCATTACTTCTAGGGGAGTTTTAAACAAATTTCTATCTTCCTTGGTATCTGTGACACTATGGAACAATGTGTTTAAAAATAAAACACTCTCTACACCTCCATCAGAACACTACAGAGTTCAGGATCAGTCCAAACTTGGTCACAAAGGACTCTGTCACAATAAATCTAATGCCCAGACCCTTCCTCCCCAGGTACAGGACAGCTCTGAAGCCAGTCTACCAAGTGAAACAGAAAACTTTGAAGTATTTGCACTGGAAATGCTGCCCTGGATTTATTGGCAAGGACTGTGAACAGCGTGGTAAGCAAAGCTGGAGAACAAGTACAGGAATGAATGACTAAATGCCAGGCACAATGGCAAGAAATGAATTTGCCTAATTTTTTGTCTGCTATGTCCCAAATCACTGATACTTTGAGACAAGAGCAGTTGTAATTAGCTGCAAGTAATAGTTAAATAGCATTAGCTACTTATTCTTCTGTTAATAGCACCTTTGTAATCTTTACATGTGGAGAAAGGTATTAATTAGCTGGAAAGCTTGTGAGATGTCCATCTAGGAATGCCTAATTCCAGGTAGAAACTGGTGACTTCAGAAAGCAACACTAGTATGTGAAATGCCCCTATGGTCAGTTCACAGGATGAAATCATCTGGGTTGGAAATCACAAGGTGTCCAAGAGGAGAGGGCAGGCAGCTTTCACTCTGCAGTCTGCATTGCTCCTCCTCTCTGCTTACCTTGGCTGCAAAAGCACTGGCTCCTCGAGCAGGGAGCAGCTCTACAGCACAGGCAGGAACAGTGCCCAGACTGTGACCTCCATGAAAGCCCCAGGAACAGCCCTTAGAGTGAGCTACTGTAATCCATTGCGGTGGTGAATAAAGCAGTCGGGGCAGCAGGTTGAGGGAGGGGATTTTGCCCCTCTACTCTGTCCTCCTGAGACTCCACCTGGAGTCCTGAATCCAGCTCGGGGGTCTCCACCTTAAGGACATGGACCTGTCAGAGTGAGTGGACCCATGTGTTGGGGTGAGTCCAGGAGCACCTCTGCTATGGAGGCAGGCTGAGAGGGCTGGGGCTGCTCGGCCAGGGGAAGAAAAGGCTCCAACGAGACCTCAGAGCACCCATCAGTACCTAATGGGGTTACAAGAGAGATGGAGAGGGACTGTTCACAAGGGCATGTAGTGGTAAGACCAGCAGAAATGGCTTCAAACGGAAATAGGGCAGGTTTAGTTCAGGTATTAGGAAGAAATACTTTGCTGTGAGGGTGGTGAGGTGCTGGAACAGGTGCCCCATCTTTGGAAGTGTTCAAGGCCAGGTTGGATGGGTCTCTGAGCAGCCTGGTCTAGTGGGAGGTTCCCTGCCATGGTGAGGGGGTCAGAACTCAATGGTTTTTAAGGCCCCTTCCAACCCAAACCATTCTATGATCTGTGCAGCTGCTAATAAAGAGAGAGGGGAGAGAGTGTGGTTTAAAAACTGAATGGTGGTTTAAAAATGGCATTGGCAAGATTTAGCAAATAATACTCAAAAGGCAGAATTTAAACAGATTTAAGAATTTAAATGGAATTAAGGGAGTTTAAATGGATAAAAAGTAATTCCCTCTAGCAATTAAGTCAACCATAACAAAAAAGGCAGATATGTGTCTGAAAATGTTTCCACAATCTACGCCTAACTCACCTACAGACTCCGCAGAAAAAAATCTCTGTAGGTTTACCTTTTCTTCACAGATAGCTTTCAATTGTGGGTTGAGGTCTATGTGGTAAACTTCACTCATAATGTTGGAAAGATATTACCAAATGCAGTGCAACTATTTTAGTCTCTCTGTGGTTACACTCATTGACCAGCTCCTCCATCAGTATCTTCTATTTGTACAGCATCACTCACTGCTGCTGCCACCAGAATGTTCAGGTAACTGTGGAACAAGGAAGAGGAATTTGCAGATCTCTAGATGGGACTCCCAGAAAACAAAAAAGCCCCATTTATTTGCAATAGACTAGTTTCTTATGAGCAATAACTTGGCATGAGTTAAAAATGCCCCTGCTATACTGCACAGCACTGCCATGTATGCAATGTTGTTTGCCAGTGCAAGGAAAGCTCGCTCTCCAGAGAAGGTGTTCTTTCTCCAGGAAGCCTGTTTCCACACCAGTTACACGACACATGAAATTCCTGAATGCCTTTGCTAAACCACAGTAGTTTCTAAAACATTTTCACAGCTGTATTGTATCTCAATTGCAGATCCTAATTTTATTCTGGTGCCAGGAACTGAAACTGAAGGACGAGAAGAAGAGTTCTCAAACCACAGTAAGTGTCTGAAGTTATTTTGCTTGTCATACTTTTACCTCTCAGTCACTGATCAGGAAAAAAAAAAGAGAAAAAAATATTTCAAGCTGTAATTTTAACATGATAAGCTATGTACAAACGCTGTAGTGAAAGCATTCTCTGGGAAAGCTTTGAAACAATACATTTATTGACACAAATGAGGGCTTTTACTATAACACTCTGTGAATGTTCACAACAAAGCATCCCAAAGTTTCAAAGCTGTCCGGCTCCCAGTGAATGCCAGCTGAACCTGACCCCTTTCAGTGGCATGGATGTTAACCCCTTGCTCTGCAAAGTGGGTTCACAGGACAGAACACCACGCTCACAAATCTACCAGAAAAACAATCCACTGAAAATGCTGTTTTAGAATGGCCCCCCCAGTAGCTCTGAGGTTACGATTACGAGGTAGATTTGTATCTCAGGCACTCCACCCTACCAGTGTAAGTACCACAAAGGAACTTCCCTCACCACCTGGGAAGTGGTGTTGCTTGCAGTGCTAGTAAGTGCCTTTCAGCAATTACCTTCAGGGAAGTATTGCACACTTTGAAATCTACAGCTCAAATTCACAAGTATTTTTTTAGAAAAACATCAGTTAAAGGGCCCCTCCATGAGTCAGCTCTGACACTTACACACTGTGCTCCTGACTCCTCAGTGGAATGTCTCAATTGCTCTTTCATGCCCTCCTTTTATTCTGGGCTGTTGAACCTTGCCTTCCTTCCAGTCAATGGCTTGGAAAGAGTTAGTATTCCAAAACATATTTCTGGCATGGGGAGATTTCTAATTAAGAGCATTTTATTGCCATCATGGCTTCTGTAGCTGAAGTTCTCTGCAAATATTTGAATATATTATGTTTCCATCACTGTTGGAAAAAATCCTTGCAGATAAACTGCAATTTAAGGTGCCAGAAATCAACAGACCCCCTAAACATCAGTGCAAAATTTTCAGAGTGAAAACCAGATGGGTGTTCTCAGAGGTCTTGCATGAATACCTGTCATCTGGTCGCTGCACCCTGTTGCATGACTTTGTTTTTCTAATCTTGTGACTAGTGTCAACATCAGTGGATTCAAGAGAAATGTTCGAAGTCATTCAAAATCATGAGGCTTTACTGGATGATCTTCAAAGTGATATTCATCAAGCAGCCAGCACCTTAGGTGACTTACAGAGACTATTTGAAATCAACGGTACAAGCATGGTGTTAGAAGTGAACGAGAGCAATTCAGGTGAGAGGTCTGATGCAGAATTATCAGCCCGTGACAGGCCCTGTGAAACAACACAAATCAGAAAGAAAATGTGAAAGCAAAAATACCCTGATATTCCTTGGTCTGCTGGTTGCTTCTAAAGAGAGAAAAAATGGGTGCAATCCCAACGCAAATGAATGAACCAAAGAGTAACTTGAAACAGGAAATGAGAGGAAAGGCACTGTTCAGAATATGCCTTCATCACAGAATAAAGAGGTTGCCTATATTTAAAATTTATTAACCTTACTATTCTGCTTCTATGGCTTCTTCTCTTCTGTGGGGATGCAGAGTTTACATTTGTTCTTTTTCCATACTCGTGCTATATACTCTGATGCGTGGAATAGCACACTGGTGTTACATGAAAATATGAAACATTTGACCCATCTCTGGCACATTGTTTCTGCCATATGCAGGAGTGGGGAAGAAAAAGCTGCTGAATTTAACCTACCATAGTGAGCCATTGGCTTCCAGAAACATTTTCTGAGGATACAGACTATAGTACTCAGTGAACTTCAAAGCTCTCGAGTTTGAACTTTAAAGTTAGAAACTGAGCCTTAGTATAATTCTCATACAGTCCAGATACCTCACAGATTTCTCAAGTTATTTGCTCCTGACCTGGAATATTCAGCTGTTAAGATGCTGTGTAATCTTGAGGAGTTGAAAGCATGAGAAAAAGAACATTATGAGACAGTCAAAAAAGGAAGAGTCCACCAGCTAAGAACTGTTGAGAAAATGGAAAGTTATGACCACTGGAAAAACCACCTGTCCAGGGGTTTCAGAAAGCATCATTTTTAAGACATAAATGGGGAAGTTGATACATATCCAAGTTATTTGCTGTGCACTCTCAGACACCATGTGCGTCATAGTAACCTTGATTTAACAATAGGCTATTTGTGCAATTGTTGAAATTTATCACGGGGTTAGACTCTGGGGACTAAGATAGCAACTACTATAGAAAAATGAACACTTGAGTTAACCTGCCTAGATTGTGTTCCAAAAGCAGAATTTAAATGTCATTTTCTTTTTCACCTGTATTAACAGATCATCAGGAAAGGCTTCTGCAGCAAGTTTTGTTTCCTCACGTGGAGAATTTTCTAAGGAAACATTTTAACCCAATGTGGGCAAGCTTCAACAGAAGCTTACAGAACCTCTCCAACATAGTAAGAAACCTGTCCCATGCTGTGGAAGCCAACAAGAAAAACATAGAAAGATTCCAAGAAAGCACTGTGCCCAAGAAGGAATTCCAGGAGCTGGGAACTAAATTTGAATCAAAAGTCCAAGAAAACATAGTGAAAGTTGATCAGGCGAAAAGAGATATAGAGAACCAAGTGCACATGCAGCAGGCTAATATTCACTATAATCTCAGCATGATCAAGGCAGACACTGACACAAGACTTAAGAAGATTCATAAGATACAGCAGTCCCATTTCTCAGCTTTGAACAACAGCATAGCAAACATGAAACAAGAGCAAAACCTTCTTGAAAATAAATTGGAAGCTTTGAAAAAAAATTTAACAGAACTTTCTTTACAGCATGGTCCCAAAGATGAAAACAGCCAATTAACCATCAAACATATGAATGAAATCCTGTCAGGACATGCCAAGCAGCTTAAAGAACTTTACATGGAGTCAGATGTGGCCTTCCAGAACATTGCAGTTTTAGAGAGGTGGTTTAAGGAGTTAAAGAAAAACATCTCAAGGCATAGGCCAGAAGATCTTACAATAACTTTAGCTGAGAAATCAGTTATTATGGAAGAAAACAATGCAGCAATGGAAAGGCAGATATCAGAGCTCAACTACACTCTCTCAAACCTTCAGGAAAACTATTCAGATCTGCTGCGGTACATGGAGGAATGCAACTGCCAGAGAATATCTACTGACACTGATGTGTTGGAGGAAGATCCAAGGAATAGCACTTACTCCCTTGAAGATACCCAGTCAAAGGATATGAAGCACTTGGAGTCAGTTTTCAGAGATTTCTTCAAGAGTGAAATTGAAGAGCTCTCCTCAGCTATTCCGTCCATCCATCTGTCTCTTAACCTCCGTCAAGAAGAGAACAGACAGCTTCAGTCACAGGTTACAGCTTTTTCAGAAGACATAGGCTTGCTGAAGAAGAAAGATGAAGAAATTCATCGACACATCAAGTATCTCAACAGTTCTTTTAGCTCTCTTTTGAAAGATGCAATGCGGCACGAAGAAGCACTGGAGGCTTTACTGAGACACGAATTTCTGGATGTCTTTTTTGAAGATGATTTTGGTAGCCTAATACCATCAGTATTTCAGCTGCAAGAATCTCTCAGACACTTTTCAGATAAACTGCAAGAACAAAATGTGACTTTAGAATCTCTTATGAGGAGATTTCATCCCTTGGAGAGAGGTCACCAGAATAATCATGATGCTCACATGCCTCCTAAGCACCCCAAGGAGGAAACACAAACCTCCTCTACTCTACATGAAGTCAGCAGTCAACACAGCATCATAGAACACATGGAACCTAACTATGAGGCTGCCAAAGATGACTCCTTGGATAGCTCAGCTTACAATGATATCATGACTCTGAAGAATGATATCAAACACCTGAGCCTGGCAATCAAGAGGCATGAATCCACAGGTGACATAAGTCTCTGCTGCAATCATACAATAGCAAATGCAATTGAGCCACTCAACGTTTCTGTAGAAACTCTCTCTGCAGATTTAGCAACCATCAAGCGGAATCTAGAGGAACATCTGGTGACTTTTAAAAAGCTATTTGGAAGTAATGAAGAATTAGGTGCCTCAAATATAAGTCTGGATGTTACAAAGATTCAGTCAATGCTGAACAAAAAAGGGAGGAGGCAACAGAAAGGTCAAGACAGGCAAAGAGACAAGAAAAGGCCTGAGAAGCACAGAGAAAACACACAAATAATAAGTGGAAGAAATACAGTACAGACAGAACTTGTGGAAAAAGGTGTGTTCTTTTCTTTCACTTGCTCATGTGCAGGTCTAGCTTCTTTCTGTGCCCTGCTGCAAGTTCCACACAGACAGCACATTAGTACTAGTTATGAGAACTACCAGGGGTATCCGGAGGGAGAAGTTCTGACATTACTTACATCCTCCCCCTCCACCAAAAAAAGCAGTTTGAGTGACAATCAAGTTGATATTCTGCTGTACTTAGCGTTAAGGCAAATAAAAGTACAACCATTATAGCTGCTAGGAAATTTGTCTTAAACTAATAACTTCAGGTGTTTAGAAGACAAATTTTGTAGATGCTCATGTTAATGCAGGAGCAGTCTTCTCTTTAGAAGCTGATGTGGAATGCTTCTTTTTCCCTGTTACTTTGTTACTTGGCTCTGGAAGGAGCATACTCAAAGCACCAAATCCTTCTCAAGGCACACAGATGCATTAAATGAACTGCTATAATTTGCACAAGTGGAACAGGTAGGACTGACCAGAGAGCACATACTCCCTCTCTTACACCCAAGCTTCAGAGACAAGTTTTCAGCTTATACTTCACTGGGACTGGCCAGTTCCCTTTCCCTGTAAACATGTGACCACAAGCACCTGGTAATTACAACCACCACAGCTTTAACACTGGGTTTTATGATTGCAGCCCTTGCTATGGATAAATAACAGAGGAAGTATCAGCTCCTTTAGGCAGCTGTCCTGCAAAGCTGTAGTTTAGACTGAACAAGCGGAGAACATATTCTTAACTGATTTATTTTTGGGACAGTAAGAGAGTGCTATTTTTTCCCCCTGGGTGGTCCCAGCATTAAACTTTTCCAAGAGTTTCAGGGAATCATTTGATCTGCTCCAGTGCACATAACCATTTCCAGTGTCTAGCTTTGCAAAGAAGCATATAAAAATAAAGCCAGGTAGAGATTCACCTTATCTCCCATCCTGACGATGCAGGGGAGAGAAGAGCTCTCACTCACTGCTAAAATCCTGTCACTCTTTCTTTTTCAGACTCATTGGTGGCATTCCACGTGGGATTCTCAGAAAAAAAGGATAAAGAAAAAACTGTGAGGTTTAATGAAACGTACCTCAATTATGGAAACAGCTACTTCTCTGAACATGGCCACTTTAAAGCACCACACAAAGGCGTCTACCTGTTTGTCATCTCTGTGGAGTTCAGCTCAGGACCAGCACTGGGACAACTCTCCTTCAGCCGTGGGTACAAAAGAACTCTCTCAAGCAGTCAGAGGAAAACCCCACACGGAAACACCATGACTACTTTTGCCATGGCAGAAATGGAGAAGGGCGAGACAGTGTGCTTTGAATTGCTGCATGGCTCTGTAGTGAAACGAAGCCCACCTGGGACAACTATGGGTGGATTCCTAATATCTAAAACTTGAATAGTGACACTTATGTTTTATTAATCTCTCTCCATAGATGCAATGGATGCATTCACTATTGCTTCATCTGTGATGTATTCAATGCTACTGCATGTGTTTAAACATAGCACTACCCTAGGTTTGTCTTCATGCTTCTTTTCTGGAAGTGTTTAGCTTTTGATTAGTTGCTTATGAGCAGCAATGGGATTTTCTTTCAAGTGAAAAGCTAATGGTTTGGACTCCAGATGTACCAACACACACATTCCCAAATCCTTCCAATGTGAGAACAGCACATAAATGTTTTGTGGGACTTTCTTCACTTTTAATACAAATTTCTCCTTTCCCTTGGCAAAAGAATATCCTCTCATGACAAACATCCCCAATCAGTGGTAAGGAAAAGATTTTAGGTAGGACTGCACACTCTCCTGTTATGTGGATCATACCTTAAAACCCAGAAGCCAGGGCAATTTTACCTTTTAGTTCCCTGTGGCCACAGACTATGGAAACTTCTTGGAAGTTTCTTTTCTTCCACAGACTTGGAAACTTCTGCAACTCACTCCAATTTTTCAGTCTATGCACAACAGGAACACTAGAGATCCATCAAACCCAGTAAAATTCACCTTATTGCCAGTATTTGCAAGCAAGGATCTCCTAAATG
Source organism: Irena cyanogastra (assembly GCA_013397155.1). Lineage (NCBI taxonomy): Eukaryota > Metazoa > Chordata > Aves > Passeriformes > Irenidae > Irena > Irena cyanogastra. The sequence continues at coordinate 243,179 of VWZV01006847.1, forward strand.
GTCCAGTCTTTGTTTCTTGGCCTGTGACATATTTCAGCTACACTGTAAAAATTTAAAGCATTGTTAAGATAAATCACATTTACATTTAGACACTAGGAAAATGTCAACAATATTTTAGAAGTATTGGAGAAAATGCAGTTTACTTCTAAAGTTAATCCTGGAGATTATCATGAATTCAGACCAGAGTTCAGTATTTAGTAAATATTTTAAAACCAAGCAAGCAAGACCAAAACCAAAAGGCAAGCACATTGTTCTGTTGTCATTGCTGAATACAAATTTGTAATTAGACCAAATCAAAGAGTAGAACTTTTGAAATTTAGAGGATTTTTTATTTCTAAAACCTCAAAGTGACCATGCCTGGTCATGTCTTAAACTTTTCTTCTGTCAAATAAAACTTCCCAAAGACTTTCACTCTAAAAGAAGTTCAAGTATTGTAGTATTATTATCTATCCTAATACCTTACATAGCAATATTAAAACAATTAAATTTGCCAGAATGAAATGCACTTTGAAATTGCCTGCCAGTATTTTTGACGAATATGTAAATTGCACCCTCTTAAAGTAGCATTTTTAAACAAATCTATTCTGCTGTGAAGGATTTTCTCCCCACCTACCTATATTCTAAGCAATACTAACCTATCATTAATTGTTAAAACCCCCCAACACATCGGTACCAACACATAATGCACTTAAAGCAACAGTCTGACAAGCAGACAATACCTATCTTTTGAAATAAAGCTACAAAGCAATTTCAGCTACTGACTTGCTGAGAAGATTGTTTTCTCTATCCTGAAAAATCCAAGAAAACTAACAACAAAAAATGCTCCTTATCTCCTCCTGACCAATGCTGATTTCCACAGGAGATGCCCCGGCCAGGTGTTCCTGTCTTTCTAGCATGGAACCATGGCTCACATTGCTCTGCTGCAGGCAGCACAAAGTGCCTGCAAACTCAGTGTCATTTTCTGTTCCACTTTTGCTCAAAGTATCTGAGGGAAGAAAGAGAAGAATAAAATTGAGGAGGTGAAATGAAGAAAACCATCGAATTTTAAGATTAGGTTCTTTCAATAAGCTACCACCCTGAGGTGACTCGGATGGGTTTTTACCAGTATTCCTCCAATTCCTGACTTGTATGGTGGCAGCATTCTGCAGAGCCAGCCCAAGTGTGCTGCCTAGGTCAGGGTGGTTCAAGGAACACCTCATCTTCAGTGCACACCAATTCTGCACCTACCAGCCAAGTTCCGCAGATAAGTACCGCTGGGGAATATGCCTGTTACATACAAGGGATATGATATGCATATATATTTCAGAACACTTTGTTTTTAAAGCTTTGACAGAAAGCTTCAACTGGAATGAAAACCACTTGGAACTGGACACAGGAGGTAGGAGAGACCATTGCAGTTCATCCAGTCAGGACTTCAACAGGTTTGATGTCCTGCCTTGTGCTTACCAGAGTACTTTGGTTGAAGAATATGCCAGATGAGTTCAGAGAATACTGACTCCAGAGTGAACAAAATGTTAATTTAAAGATGTTTTTGTATTTTAAAGATGTCTTCAAATATGTGCTTAAGTTAGCCACTTGCACACACAAAGAAGACATACTTGACTGGAAGACTAATTTTTAGACTATGAGGCAAAAAATTAATGACAGACAATGGGATAAATCACCCTGTCAGCTGCATAAGCCAGGAAGACCAACTTCCTTCTCAAGCAACAAGAGAACAATGATTAATCTACTGGGCTGTGGTTTGTTTGTTCAAAGCAATAAACCAACTTTTTGATAAGCCTCCATCTAAACCACTCCTGCATTTTTTTCAGGTGGGATGGTTGTTCGGGCTTTTTTATTAGATTAATACAGCCAAATCACTATGACCTGTATTTTTAGGCAAACTAGAAAAATCGATGTAATGAAGATAATTTAAAATACAGCTATTGGTTGGCTCAGTGGATTTAGGAGAATTTCCAAACATGAAAAACAACCTGAAGCTGACCATAGGCACCGGGAAGAGCTGTCTGTAAGAGCTTCAGTTTCCCTCACAGCAGACTGACTTGACTAACGTAGCTGACAGCCAGGCAGCAACAGGCACAAAAATGGGTGCTCACTTCAGGCTACAGATATATGTAATGTAAATCTGACACTTATGTTTAAAAATAAAAGCTTCCAACTGCTTTTATTACTTCCTAGAAACCTGCCAGAAAACATCACCACTGCTTCAAGTCTCTGTATTTCTAAATCAAACCACTAACCTTTGTAATAAGGTAGAAAGCTGTGCATCTTAGTGCCTTCACAGAATTATTTTGTTACTGATCTGCTGCTTTATGAATGTCAGTACCTTACAGTACATTTAAAAATGGAAGTCTCCTAATGTTTTTTTTCTTTTCCATTAATAAGATAAATCGCCTTACTGTACTCCAAATTCAAGTACCAACTGTATCATATACAATCAATTTTACTTTCTATAGATCCAGCAATGCCTGAATTCTGCAGATAATAGCCACATCAAGCCAGAGCCCAAATCCCATTGAGGTCTTCTCATGAAGCAGACTCAGGAGGTGGTCAGCACAATGCAGTGGTCCTTTCCTGGCTCAGATTCACAGCTGATACTGATCTACTGCATTAACATCAGTGAGAAAGACCAAAGTAGTGTTCTGGGGAAAGGTGAAGATAAAACTGCAGAAGGAATTAAGGAAATTAATAGAATTAAATCTGATCCTTTCTGAATTTAGTGATACTTCTGCTATATATTTAAAAGTTTGTGATGCAGTTTGCTAACTACTCAGTTTGATTTTTGGTATGCCCACAAAACAACCATCTGTGGTGTTTACCCATTTCACTGGATACAGCTGTTTAACCTCTTAGATACTGATGCAAGCTCATCAGTACCATGATTTATATAGTGGGCAAACCCACCCATTTATGAAGGAGAACATTTTGGTATTTATTACTAGCAGGCAGTAGAACTAATTTTCACGTCTCAAAACTCCCCAATTTTTTCCAAATCCTTTCTTTGGGACACAGCACCACCCTGTGGCCGTTTCACGAAGCAACACCGAGAGAAAAAGCCGCTCACTAGAATACGGACAGGTGCAAACACTTACCACAATTTTCATTATGTCCTCCTGCAATGCTATCATGAAATCCCACTTTTAAATCCAACCATGATGGCTGAAACCAGTGAAGACATTCCATTCCACAATAGCCACAACCATAGGAAAATGGTTTACTTTTCCAAGCTACTAGTTTAAGGAGACCAAATCTTTGTGCAGTCTAATTTCCTGGTATTATGTGTTAAGGAAAGAAAGGTTTGAAACTACATTGCTGATCTTTCCACTGCACTTTCCAGAACTATACTGCAAGAATTTAACACTTGATTGTATAGGGAAAACAAACCAAGGCTTAAAATCATAATATACTGGTACCAGTTTTCATGATGCTCAGATATCAAACTCTTCTAGCTACTGTAAAAAATATGTACTTAAATCTAAGATTGTTCCTGATTAAATGCAAAAAGAGAACAGAAACTGATCTTACTTTTTTCTCCTTGTAAACTAAAGGTGAACTCTATGGAGAGTAGAAGCCAGTACATTTCTGCAATGAGAAAACAAATTCTGACACTTTCTTCACAGTACTCACAGGTGAGATATCTCCTTGACTGTCTTCATGTGCTTGAGTCATAAAACCAGAGTAAATTTAGCAGGCTATACAGAAGCACTTGCATATTTTTGCAACAAGCAGTACATACACATATTAAACTCAAATCTCTTAATCTGGATACTGTTACACAAAAAAAAACCCCAAAAAACCAAAAAAACAACAACAACAACAAAAAAACCCACCAAAAAAAGTTGAACACAGAGGGAACAAAAAGCAATTACAAAATTCCCCATCCCTTTATTTTTTCTCTTTTTGCCTGGTAAGCTTGAGGCAAATTTATGTGGATAAAATCAACATGTAGTGAACTTGCATATGTTCAAATAAAAGTATTATTTGATTTTGACTTGCTTTTGGCTTTGTTGTAACATAGGGATAAAAATCAGGAAAACGAAACATTCCTGTTTGGGTGCAACAGTAAAAACACTGTTTTTTACTGTTGCACCCAAATTCAAATTTTGTGCAAGGAATAAAGAGCTTGAACTTAGCACCAAATAATTTTCAATATCATTGAACAAAAAAACCAGTAATTAAAAACTTATTCAGAGACTGTGGGGGAAAAAAATCATAAACAAGGTATGAAAAAGTAGGGAATTATTTAGTTACAGTATTATAATTTCCAAGTCATTACATTTTTAAGGCAAAATCTTATAGTAATAAAACACATTACTAATGTGTACTAAAATAAGGTTATTTACTTAAAAATGATACATTGGACATAATCTGTGTACAGAACAAGCAATTCATGGTAAACTCAATAAGGCACCTTCTAAAGCAGATGCTGTACAAAATACATTAGTGTGTTACATTTTCAAAGTAGTATTCTACACTTCTGGCATATAACACACACAAGAGTGTGACCATTTGTCTTGTTCCACTCTTCTTTCATATTTTATTTACATCTTCTCTAGGTTAACTACAATGTTATTTATTCTTCTTGTATACAATATGGTACATTTCATTTTGGGCATGTCATGTCAGAGCACAAATGTCACTACATGATGTGGGCTTCTATAATTGCATTAAACAGTAAAATATCACAAAGCAACAATTACATTAGATTTGTCAAAAACCCAGAAGTAATGTGCCCTCTACTTCTGCTGTATCACCAAGGCTGAGCACCATGGTTCCATAAAGGCTGTACTGTGCAACACTGCCAGCTGCTTTTAGACACCACCCCTACCTGGAATAACAATTGTGGGCACAGGATAAAGACTTAACTCAGAGGCACTGTCAGGAGAGTGAGGAAAGGCTAAATCATTCTAATATTTCACAGAAGACGAGCATGTAACTTCCCTTTAACAATAGCTAAAGAATGTTGTTAACTTTGTATCTCTGCTCTTCAAACACTTTTAGACCATTAAAATACAGTCTGTTAAGACAAAGTTGATGAAATGTATCCAAATGATTTGTTTCATAAACACATTCAAATGGTCATTTAGATCAAGATCTAAACTTTGATTCTAGACTACTATGGAGGTAACTTAACATATTAATTTTACATTTCATTCAAGACCTCAAAAAACGCTAATTAAGCAAATAATTCAGAAAAGTGATAGATATTGGGAAAATTGTTTCTTGACGAAAAATTACAATAAGTAAAATTCAGAATAAACTCAGAACGTAAGCCTAATTTTCTCTGTAGGAATACCACATCTCTAGTAGAATTTCCAAGTCAACCAGGAACACAAAAACTATGCTTTTAGTTGCTGTAACAATAAGAATGAAGTGACTCCAATTATTTCCATTAAAATCACATGGAACAAGTTAAATAAACATTAAAAAATCCCTCCATATGAGTGTTTAAGAACTTCCAAGGCACAATCTTGATACTCCCCAAGGTATTTTCCATACAGTTGATTTTGTATTTAAAAAAAAAAAAAAAAAAGAAAACACACTTGCCAGTTTTGGAGGATATTTTTTTAGATGACAAATGCTCAAAATTTTGACCACCAAAAATGAGATTAAACACAGTCCAAGAGAAGACTCTTATTACCCTCTCTGACCTTAAAGGCTTCTGAACGCTACAGGATTGCATAAAGTAACAACTTACCTTTGGAGTTTGCATTAATTATGCTTAATTATGTAAAAATTAAAAATTAATGGGCTGGCTTTAAGCACATTTTTTTTCCCCAAATGATTAAGTATCAGTATAGACATTCTTTAGCGTTAATGTTTTGTTGAGTATCAGAATCAAGGAAGCTGCTGTTCAGCACAGCAAAAACCACACATGCAAGATACATTTCAGTATGAACAGAGTAATTGAAGTGCTGATAAATCAGGTTTAAGGCAAAAAAGATTTTTTTCCCTCTGAAAAAAACATCTTTTCAGCAGTTGGCTCCCTCAATGTTAAAGTCAATGTGAAAATCAATTTAGGTCCTAAGGTGTCTAACCATCCTATTGCTGCCTTGCAAATATCTAAACAATGGAAAAGAAAATAAGCAAAAATTTACAAATTAGTGAAATTCATACTTCCAGAAGGGGTTTCCTGAAGACTTGAGAAAAAAGAACTAAAAAAAATTTCACAAAACATGCTTACCGCTAATGATGATGTGGCAAATTCTAAAAGAAATGACACAATATTCTACATAGGACGGGGTTTATTTAGACTGATCTCCATGTTTTGAAAGTTTAAGCTAGCAGGATACCTACATAAACATTTTTTCCTTCTAATTGATAAAAATTCTAGAAAAGAAAATAAAAAAGCTTATCCCTTACTTTTCTTGGCTTATACCAAAATTTTTCCAACTACCTGTGCAAAAATTATGTGCGAAGACATGATTAACAATTTTAAAATCATCATATATTTCTTGGCAATGGACGGAGAAACTTTTTTTTTAAAAGCCCTTTATCATAAGGATTGTGGCACAACATCATAAATCTCTTGCTGTTTTCAAATAAGTTAAAGTTGACATACCTATGAACTTCTCAGCCAGAATACATATTAATACTTAAAGGCATTACTAAACAAAAGTAATGACTTTATTTAAAAAAAAAGTCCCTTGAAATAGCTAGTTTTCTATAAAATATGTAGAACTGTTAAATAAAGTCTGTACATCACAATAGAAAATAAAAATACTGCAATCTTTTGCCTGACCATTTACATTATGGGAACTACAGGATTAAAACAAAAAAGTAACATGCTAGAAGGCTGTAATTGCTCACAAATCACATTACTTCTGTGTTACATTGCTTTGCATCAGTTGTGTTTTCAAGGGAAATTTAAACACATCAAAACAATCTCTCTGTAAATATTTTAAGACGACAAATAATCTGGCATAAATCAATCTGAAGTTTTAACAATTTCATCAATTCTGTATTATTCTTAACTTTTTTCTTCAAATCTCAACTATGGCATGTGTGTGTGTGTGTGTGCATATATCTAATTGTACACATGTACCTAGAACTAGGTATTTCTGGTTTTGCTTTTTTTTTACTAAAGCACAAAACACACTGTATAAATAACTTCCCTTTTTAAAGTTATCTAGGACAAGATTTACAGTACAAAATTATAGGCACTTAAATTATCAAATAGATTCAATGGTTCCAATACTGTGTGTTCAATCTTCAGACGATTCATGTTTTGAAGCTTCAACTTGAGTTATGGTACCATTTTCTAACTTCCAAGTAGAAGTGCCAAAGGAGTTATAAATCAATAATTTTACTTTACAGTAACCTCACGGAGGGTTCTGGCTTCTATCCACCTTGCGTGGGTCAGTGGTGAAAATGGGGGAACTTCAGTTTCTTGTGCAGGTCAAACAGTTGGCACAATAAAACCAAGTTTTGCAATTGTGCTGTCTTACTGTATCTTCATGATTTAATTTCAATGTCATTCCTCCCAAACTTAACTAGAACTTACAACACCCACTGATTTACCTTCTCTCAAATCTTCACTTCCACTAAGTGGCCCAGACGCGTGGCCTCCTGTGTCTACATCAGAGCAACCCAGCTTCAAATCTTCTGCACGCTGTGGATCTGATCTTCAACTGTTCACGTACTCACTTCTCCTGGTCTTGACCCTTGACTGCATTCTCTAATCTTCAGAGCACCCAGAGCTTCCTGCCTTCCCTCTTTTGTGTCAGTAGACCAGACTCGTTCTCAAGCCTTTTGAAACTCACCTTCTGCCTAGTTTTGTCAAATGATGGAAGAGCACATGGCTACAGCTGACAAATCCCTTCCTTTGTGGAAAGAAGTTCAGAGCATGACTGACACCTATCTGTGAGTTCCAATACAGCAGGAAGGCAAAACACATAGTCATGGGTCTTCCTGCTAAGACGTAAAGTATTCTATGGCAAAAATGCTGGCTGCATGTGGCACTGTGAAAAAATATGACAAATTTCAGGCATCCAATTATGAAGCTCTCTTTAGACTGCAAGTGAGATGACCAAAGCGGCCTACATCTCTAGAAGGGATTGTCTCAAGCTCCTTACAGATTTAGGTAGGCATTTCTTAACTAATTAATGGTTCACATTTTTGCAGTTCTCCATGTGACCAAATAAAAAACAGGAAAAAAAAATTAAAACTGAGATTTCTGAAGATAACTTAATGGCAAAAGATTCAGTAGCAAATCTGATTGTGGAGCCACAAAATGCATGGAGCCCTGACCATAAAACTTTGTTCATTTATATGGTTTCTCATATATTCCAAATGACAGCAAAATAATCCTGGCACACACATAAAGGCATAAAGAACTGTAAAACTGAGTAGTATCACAAACAGATTAATAACCTACAGGCTGTTTCACCAAAACTTGGTATGGATTGACTAGGTTTTATCAGGTAGAAGGCAAAAAAAAAAAGCTTATATTCTCCATCTCTGTTGAATCCATATAGCTTGTTAGGCTTTCACAGAAAGCACTGTAATCTGAACATTCAATTCAGTACCCAGAGTTTTACTGGAGACTCACTAAGTATGATTGAAGTCTCAATGCAGCTCAAACCAAAACAAAACGTGTATTTTCTCAAGGCTGTCCATATATGTAGCACGTAGTGTATAGAGGCTCTCAGTATCATGGTCTATGAAGTACTGAAAGATTTCATTAGCAGCCTGTAGAAGTGTGCTGAGAAAATATACTGAATCTCAGTTATTTCCTCTTCTCTATTTTTATCTTCCTCACCCATGTTTGAGTGAAAAGATCTAGGGAGTCCAGCTTTGCTCTCCAAAGTCAATTTCCTATGTCAAATCTTTACATCTTGTGATTCCACCATCTTGGCAAGTGTCTTCTTGATCCTCAAGGCAGTGAGCCTTGAGGCAGGATTATGAGCCCAGCACTCAGACATCAACTTCAATATTGCTCTTAAACACTGCAGAAGGAAAAACAAAGGCACGCTATTGTAACAACCACTACACCCAAAGTAATAATTGTGGTTCGCGGTCAAGCTCAAATTATAGAACTTTCAAGTCCAAAAATGTGCAACTTACAAATTTTCTGCAAAAATTGTTGGTAGAAAACTATTATAAAGAGATCTACTAAAGGAAAAAACCCCCAAACACCCCAAACCCAACATCCACATGCCAATCCTTCTTATCCCACTCCCTCACTGCCTAGTACTACAGTAGCTGGAACTAATGGATTTGTTGATTTAGTCTCTCAGTGATGCATTACTAGAACTTCTCTTTACAACTCATGAACAGTGATACAAATATGGCAGCAATAAACAGAAATATCTCCACATATATGGCTGAAAAACCACAGAGAATACTTTCAGGGAAAATGAAGATGTGACAACAGTTCTTTCAGCAGTCAAAAAAAAAAAGAGAAAACTGGGAGTTCATAGAAGTCAAAGACTTGGTGAAGAACAGATATGGCATATTTAATTTGCTATGTGAAATAGTTATGTCTTCTTTTACTGTGTTCAAACTGTGGTCCTTTAAAAATACATATAAATGAGAGTATTTTAGTTACATCACAGATTGTCCTGGGATGTAACAGTAAAAAAGGAAAAAAGGGAAGAGGAAATCCACAAAGGAACTGCTTCATCTTTCATGAAATAGCTTATGCCACAAACCAATAAGCTATATCCATTAAGACTAATAAAATTAATTAGAAATTAATTTAGGTTTTAGCTCGAATAAACTCTGAATTTATTCCACTATCTAAAATACACGATCTCAAGCAGAGCAGTATTCATACACTTGCATGCTGCTTAAGGGTATCTTCCCCTCAGATCACTGAACAGACACATAAAACAATACAGTATTTTGAATTGATCTCATGCATGTCTTTCTCTATTATTGCTATGAGGTTTTTAAAGTATCAGAATGTGTGAATGCAGTCCTACTTTACAACATTTTAGTATTTATTAAACTAAAATACCATCCCATATTAATGAACAAACTGAAGCAGCTTTTCCTCTCAGCACACTCACTTCATCGCTGTTCCATCTGTTTGATACCACTGGGCGCAGGCGTTTGACACACACCACTTCTCTCATGTCCTCATAGGATGGATCATTTGGCACCATGTCATAATATGGCAACTGATACTCTTCAACAATACCTGGAGATCATTGTGAAAGATTAGGAACAATTAAAATAAATAATATCTACTCTCAGATTTCCTTATCCGGGAACAAAAATTAACTTTCTACCAAGTTAAACTCACCACACAGTGAGTTTGACTGTGGTAAAAATCTGAAAATTTCACTACAACAATAATTTACCATAAAAGCTCCAATATTATGCTTATTAACTTTAGTAACTAGATTAATTCCTTGTAGTGCCTTTGATACCAAATGCTAACTTTGGCTCTTTCTAATCTACTACATGCTACAAAGAAGCACAGAGACATATAAGACAGATGAAGAATACCGGTGAAGATGCATAAGGATACAAAAGAAGAGTAAAAGAAAAGCCAGGATGAGTCACAAAAATATTTGTCAGACTATTACTACTGCTTTTAAAGAATAAAAGCCTAATGACACAGCAAGCTAGCTATATTATTTCCTGGTGAAGCATAGCCATAGTGAGGGAAGGGCCTGGTAGATTTTATACAGAATATTTAAAAGTTTACCTCCTGTGACACAGCGCCGAGCCATTTCCCAGATAATCAGCCCAAAACTGTAGATGTCAGCCATGATGTATGGCTGGAAATGGTTTTTATTCAGGCTTTCATCCAGGACTTCTGGAGCCATGTAACGCTTCGTTCCCACTCTGGTGTTCAAGGGAACATCAACTTCATTCGTGTCACTATATGAAAACATTAGCAAGTTACTGAATTGTGGACTGTTACAAGGTATGAAATCCTGTATGGCACAACCATTAAAAGACAAGTCTCTGTCTCCACAGAACTCAAACTAATAACAGTATTTAATAATACTATTAAAGTATCACATCTTCAATTAAGTTTCAACTGCCTATATGCTTTTCAAATTTTCTATGAAAGAATTTCCATGATTGCAATTACTATGAAAGGCTAGTTTTTAATAAAAAAAAAAGTCTCAATTGCCTCTACAAAAACTTTTGTTTTCCGTAAGAAGAGTATTTTCATTGCTTCTTAACAACCTATTTTCATCATGATGTCTACCAGCATTCAAGAACAACATTTTACTCCCAAAACTGGAAAAAAAACCCTGAGAGCACACAACCAAACGATTCCATCTGCCTTTTTAAACTGGGCATCTGATGCATCAAATAAAAAAATGACACAAAAGTTTTCCCATGACAGAGGACTTGTTACCTGTTGAACTTGACTGCAAGACCCAAGTCCGCAATGCAGCAGGTTCCGTTTTTCTTTATCAAGATGTTTTTACTCTTCAGGTCCCTGTGTGCAATCGCAGGCTTGCCTTGTGTCCCATAGATTTCTGTGTGCAGGTGGCACAGGCCACACGCAGCAGAATAGGCCAGTTTGAGCAGAGCCCTGTTGTCCAGTGTAGTGCACTTCAGAAAATCATACAATGATCCATTTTCATGATAATCTGTGATCAAGTAAAGCTGTGTCCACGAGCCAGTGCCTTTAATATCTGCTGCTATGAAACCTGTGAAATGTATAAACCAAGTTACTATTTATTTGTGCATAAAATTTTTGTGTAGTAGATTTAGTGATAATTCCTAAAGCTGTATTTTCTTGTACTGTAGCAGAAGATAACATGTTCCCCTTATGAAAACTAACCATGTAGAAGCTCTGATTCTAACTGTATGTGAGGTTACCAGTCCAGCCTTCCAGCAAAGAGATTGCAGACACATTTCCAACCAAAAGCAGCGAGATTCTACCCTTTCAGTAACATTTTATTAGCATACATCAAGGGAATAACCCATCTGGTGATTCCACAGAAGCTGCCTTAGACCCCTCAAGCCACCCAGTAAGAGCTCCTCACCCTACCCTGCAGCAGCCATGCAATGTTCTGCTGCCTTACCGAGGATGTTTTCATGTCGCATGAGAACAGTTTGGTAAATCTCTGTTTCTCGGAACCAGCTGGCTTCTTCTGTGGTGAAAAACACTTTGACTGCCACTTTTTCACCCCTCCATTTGCCCATCCACACTTCACCATATCGCCCTTTTCCAACTTGCCTCACCATCTGAATTTGTTTGGCAATAGTGCGCTGAACCTAAGGAAGACAAAAAAAAAATTAAAAAAAAATAAGAAAGAAGAGGGTACAAGATGGAGGAGGGAAACACACCATTTAACCAAAAGTACCTGGCTAGTCTGCTTGTCAAGCTTGGATTATTTTAAAGTTTTATACCATTGTAAAATTTGTTCCATGAAATTTTTTACATTCCAATTTTGGACTCATTATTGCTGTCTCCAAGGTATGAAAAAACCCAAAAAGATTTAAGTCAACTTAAATAATAACTGAAGGGTATGTTCTCTTGCATTTTACTTCTGATTTATAAATAGTCACCTGTCTCATTGGCTAATTGCTATGCAAATATTACATAGGATGATGAATTAACAAAATTATGAATAATTATCACAAAATGGTTTGAGTTGGAAAAGACCCTAAAGACCATCTACTTCCAACTCCTCTGTCATAGGAGGCGACACCTTCCACTAGAACAGGTTTGCTCAAAGCCCCATCCAGACTAGACTTGAACAGTGCCAGGGATGGAATATCCACAGGTTCAGTGGCAACCTGTTCTAGTGCCTCAGCATCCTCAGTAAAGAATTTCTTCCTAATAGCCTAGCTAAACCTACTCTCAGTTTAAAACCATTTCCCCTTGTCCTATCTCTACATGCCCTTGTAAGAAGTCCCTCTCTGGCTTTTCTATTTTAATGGTCAGTGGATACTAAGAAAGTAAAATCTCTGAGTTCACTCAATTTGATACTTCTATTAGCCATTTCTTGTACTTTTATCTTAATGGCTGTAGGCTCTAAGTTTTCTTCCAAATCTGCTGACGCCAACAGATTTTTTAACATCTCTAATTTGATACTTCATTTTAATTAATTATGTGAAGATGGGCTTTAAACATGTTCAGTTCGTACTTCACCTTTCATAATAACGGCATATAAAACAATTAGCATTTTGTATCAACAAACTGCTTTGTTCTAGGCATTAGATCCAAACAAAACTTTGTATGTGATGGAGAGAAATTCAGTGAAGAAAAATCTTAAATGTATGACTTACCAACAGTGGTAGTCCTGATCCACTCCCAGAACTCTGTGACTGGTCAATAAGGTCTTTTAATGACTCCCCAGCTGGAATAAATGCTTCATCTTGTTCCAAGTCACGATTATAACAGTGCCTCTTTGCCATCGACTTACAGTAATGCCTGCAAAAGTAACAGAAGTTAAGCTGAACTCCAAAACACTTAAAATATGCAACAAACTGATCTAGGAAAGGAGCTATTTAAATACGCACATTTTTTCAAAAGAAAAAACAGAGAAGCAGATTTTACTGTATTTTTTCTTTTCCTGAAATGTAACTTAGATAGCTTTTTAATGGTAAGAAGATGTTGTAATGCATGTACAGGTGTGTCAGCTGATTATCAGTGAGGTAGAAACCCAGCATTTTTAATACTCACCTCTCAGCCAGAGTTACCAGCACAACATTGCTGATTTTGGATTAAATGAACAGACAGAACCTTGAACCACAGCAGCTGAGGCTGACACAAGCCTTGGAAACTGCTAGAACAGTGATCACCTCCAGCACTGGGGCAGGAGGACTAACAGAAACACCTGAATGAACTGCCATAGCTCAGCTGGACAGTTACTTAGTTTTGAAACTCAGCAGAAAATCTCAGAAGCAGATGAAATTGAACTATTGAAAGTGACTGAAGACCCAAAAGCATAAAAAGCATGAAGATATTCCTGTTTACCAGCTGCTATAGCATCAAAGTTATGTGTAGCTTACAAAACTGTCAATACTTTGTAGCCAGAGGAAGTATCAAATTCACTTAAATTCTTCGCCATGAACTTTCATTTTACCTAGTGATGGAAACTGCTACCCAGAGAAATGTGAAATTAGGCTACAACTGTTTCCAACCTACATATGATTAACTGAGTACATTTGCAAAATATCTGTACACTGATTTGGAAAATTAAAAATGTTGCCGATAAAGAAAGTGCTTTCTTACTTGTAACAAAAGCAGCTAAGTAAGATGACCATGACAATTATGCAGACTGCCATAGAAATCAACACTGCCATCCAACGAATGCTGCCATCAAAAAGTCCATCTATTTGACAAAAAAAAAGGGAAGAAAAAATAGAAAGAAAAAAAAGACAGTTTCCAAAGTCTATTAATTAAACATATATTGTAAACAGTTTATTCAGGTATAGTTTCACATACTGTGTATCAAAGTAAGTCTCTATACCGCAAAAGCAAAGATAAACTCATTTGGATAACAACAAAAAAAAAAAAA
>VWZV01006847.1:257636-320644 GCA_013397155.1 Irena cyanogastra
AAAAAAAAAAAAAAAAAAAAAGGAGGAAGATTCAGCTTGAGATTTTGGAGTTGTTGGTTTTGGTTGACTCTTGCTAGCTTGTTAGAAACACAAATCAAGGATTTAGAGCAGTAATACTCTGAGAAGATATAAAGCAACAGTTAGACCAGTACAACATGCCTAGTAAGTACATGAAAACAAACTATTTTTGCTGGGAACAACAGAAAGAAGAGAATTAATTTGCAACAAAGAGGTGTTAACAAGGTCTGAATAGTTGTTTTTTTTTTAATGATGGCATTCATAATGGTAAAAGCACAGCAGAAATTAAGAAAAACATTTTAAAAAGAGATCAGACTGTGGAAACAGAATAAAAACAGATCAGAAGATTACATGTAGTCAAGATATGAACGCACTAAGAACAAGAATAAAAATGCCATGAATGACTGATTGAGGAAAAGATTAACTTGAAAGTGGCAAAAAAAAAGGAAAACTGAAAATAGGAAATGAAGAGCAGTACAGATCTTCATATAAAAATTACTTAGTAAGGAAAAAACCAGGTGTGGCCAATACTGTAATTACATTTTCTCCTTTTTTTTACTGTTGATCAGGAAGAACAGAAGCTACACAGCATTTCTTAGCAGTGTGAGCATACAGGAGGTGTTTACCTGTAGTATCAAGAGGTGGTAATGTTGGTTGCAAATCCTGATTGCAGAAATCAGTGCGACAACACTCGATCGTTCGACGTAACTGTGCTTTAGGTGAGTCCTGTTGAAGCAGAATTCAATGAACATTTAGATTTTGAAGCCAAAATGGGGACAGGAGATGCTACAGCTACAACATAGCACAGACAAGTGCTAAGCTATTTTATTTAAAGGGCACTTCAACCACACTATTTAATGTATGAGATCACTCTGCAGTGGCAGACAGACATCATCTAATCTCTGAGTGCTTACATATGACCTTGCATTTTTTTATATTTCATGGAACATTTTTTACTTGTTGCATAGAAATAGTTGGTTTCTACTTAAGTTGCTATTTCATACATGGGAAAAGTCTTAAGCTTTGTCAAAACCAGTTAACCACATGTTAAATAAATATTGCTCTTAAGACAAAAAACCCAATCCCTTTAGAAGTTTTTCTCTTATACTAATCATGGCAGCAGTACTTGCTTTAGAAACATCTTCAGAATGCCATATAAAAAAAGGGAAGGGCATAAAAATGAAATAAAGTAAGGCACTGGTATAAATCTCATTTTTTCACCTTGCACTGGAAGTCTGAGCCTTCATACTTCATGCAGCCAGAGGCAAGTGTGGGTTCTCCATGTTCATCCTCCTCAATGATAGCAAAGCAATGCCCATTAGTTCTGCAATAAACATATCACGTGTGCTTTACCAGCATGTTGGTAATTTAATATTCAGCATTAGTTGACCATGAACCCACCAAGAATTCTAGAATGAAAATTTCTAGAAAAATTCTGTGATACCATCCAGTTTGAGAATAAAAGACACTGGCAGTATTCTCAAATAGGACACTACAGGGATGCTTTCTCACAAATATTCATTCATTCCCTCAACTAGATACTACGGAAAAAAAATTTAGAAATAATTTTGTTTGCCAAAAATCTATTTACATTTGTTCAAAGAAATGGAAATGTGGCAAGCATAATGCCATAAGACCCTGTACGTAGACACTGTGTTTTTTTATCAGCATAATGGCCTATCAGTTGCTAGGTCAGACGAAAATTAGTAAGGTCTATACAGACTGCACACACTAGAGGGCAATAGAAACCAATACATAAATACCAAGAGGCTTAAAAGACAAAATACTGGAACATTTTCTCAGTTCAAAACTGTTTGTAAGTTACTGCCTATGTTTATATTTAAAAAGGCAGTGGTGTTTATTCTACCTCCTTGGGTTTCACAAAATCTGCCAAGTGACACCTTAGAGGGACTGAAACCTATGTTAAAGTGAAGACTCAAAGCACAGGAGCAAGTAACATGTTTTCAGCTGTGTATATTAATTCCTAAGGAAGAAAAGAGAAGGACCTTGAACATGGAATTGCAAATGCAGAGGAAAAAAAAGAAAAACAAGGACATTTCAGGACACGGAAAAAAACCACCTTAAGCAAGCACATAACCCGTGCATGCGTCTGTTAGGATTCTTATATCTATCAAAGATAAAACTTCCCTCCTGTCTCTACGTGTCCACAGGCTTTTCTTTATTTTCCCCTGCCTTTCCTTCACAGTCTGTAACTATTGAACATGTAACAAGAAGAATTCTCGGTAAATGGCCATGTTGTTTACATTACACTACCTTTTTGACTACTAGGTGAAGAAATAAGCAAACAGGTGGTCATGTCAGAAGGCTTAGATTTGGGTCACTTAATACTCACCCAGCTACAAAATACCACAGGGTTACTTAAAACCTCTGTCCTTCAAAGCAGTTGCTAGGCTTAAAATGGCCAGTTGCAAATTGTTCTAAGGTGTGGTGAAAACAGAGATGACCATGGGTTTTAGCACTCACAGAACATAATTAATTATGGCCAGATCACCTGAGAGAACCTTGGTCAGCTTCCAGAAGTAGTTTGCTCTCTCAAAACCCAAAATTATATTCTTCAAAAAGCCTCTCTATCCTGAATGCAACACTTACATGCACGTGTTGTTAATAGCATCATCTGGACAATGTCCTGAGCAGTAGCATTTAAGAAAAGGTAAGGTGTCCTCTGGAGCAAGTGTTACTCCATTTGCTTGTTTCTTTTGGTCAGAATTTGTCTTCATTCCTGTACCATGAAGCATGCTGTCTAGCTTTTGACCTGGACACAAAACAAACAAACAAACAAAAAAGTTTGCATCTCTTTGACAACTGTTCAAGAGTTTTACAGACAAAACATGACAACAATAATTATATTTATAATAAGAAGTATACAAGGCAATCTCCTCTCCCAAGATTATGGTATAAATCTGAGTTAGTAATTTTATTCTAGAAACACCTAGCTGACATATTTTGTACTTTAACAGCAGATCTTCCAACTATAATCAATATAATACTTGGACATTTCTCTTTTCGAGGTAGGGCAGAAAGCAGTGGTGTAACTGGTTAGAATTTTCTGAAGAAAGCTTCTTTCATTCATGTGTTTAGAAAACCAAAATGCAGACGGCTTGATAACCACAACAAGAATAATTTTATGCATGACTGAACATACTTAATATGCAATTTTCTAATTTTCTGAAGTAATTTTTTATAGATTCACAGTCTCATGGAAGAGCAGTAATAACTCCAAAATCTCTTGGTTTTTTTGATCTCTGTATGCATTAGTACTTCAAAACACACCTAAAGTAACTCTTGTTTGCAAATTAAATTTCAGTAAATGACACAAGCATCCATCCAAATGAGCTTTCACAGAATAGAAACAGGGCTACATCACGTTCCAAGTAGCCCTCAGTTTCTTAACAGTAGCAGAGTTAAACATCATTTGTTCTTGTTCATATTATTAAAGTGCTTTTGTGGATGTAGGCAATCAGAAGAAGACATCTGTTTTCTTCCTAGTGAAGAACATCCAGAACAAAAATGATAAACATGATCTGCCTCATTTGGAATGTGCTATGTGATTACTGTATGAGATGAGAACATCTTTACCCATCTCCTTCAGCTTTATCATTCACAATTTTACCAATAAAAATCTCTTTCTGTCCACCACCTCGGCTCTAAATCCTCAAGGTATGAGCCAAATACAGATAGAAGAGCTGTGAACAAGCTATCACTTGCACTGACACAATTACTGCAAGGCTCTGTGTGAAGTTCAGTGTTGGCAAGATAAGCCAACAGCAGCCACTCAAGACCAGCAGAAGCTTTTACACTGTCCAGTGCAGCAAAGTAATGCAACTGTGCTTCTTCTGGATACAACTAAGAGAATATCCTCAGAAATAACATCATTTACCTAAACACTGAAATCACAGAGCAGTGCTTTATTTAATATGTGGTCTTCAAAGAGTATTTCATTAAAGCCCAAGTTAAATAATCCTGATCTGTACAGACTGTCCACAAGAAACAAGATCCAATGCTAGAATAACAGTAGGTTATAGGTATTTCTGATTTAACCAAGAGGAATCCTGCACAATTGAAATAGCTCCTCTATCCATCCCCTTCTCTTTCTACATATTTCTTCCCAGCATAAACTGAAAGGTAATATTAATACTGTGCTACAGACATTACACAACATTCTGCATTCACATTTAAAGATCCTTACTTGCTCAGAGAACAGGTAATTCTACTTAATATTTCAAAGAAAAGCCACTGCATATGTACAAATATTGTCTGTCTAATTTTGTTGAATGACTACAGTATCTTTCCCAACTGATGTAATAAATATCCTCCTATCTTCAGGGACTTTCCACATGTTAAAAGTCTTTATGGCACTTTATGATCAGTGTCTATAAGTCACTCATCCATTTTCCTACCCTGATCACTGAATGCAATAGTTTTTTTTCAGTTTATTAGAGCAGAAATCGGAGGAACCCTTAAAGCATGGCTTCTCCTAGCTCAGAACAGAAAGAACAACATTTTCGTGGATGTCTGGCATCTTTTAAAGCAGTATAATTCTCTGTAAACTAACACTGAAGCATGACTACAGGTATACCAACCTTTTATACTAAAAATTGACATGAAATATATTTTCCCTCTTCATTTATTAAGATGGATTGCATTACAAGATTTATGAAAAGCACATGCTATATAAAATCCAAAGCAGATAACTGTATTCTCAAAGAAACAGCAGTTTTGTCTTTTGTCCAGTTTCTATAGGCAAAGACTTTTAGTCAAAGCAAGAACAGACCACAATTTCAATATTTTTGTAATGTGAAACTCCATAGTAGCCTGCTTTCGTCTTACAGGTAATACCTGAACTGCACAAAAACGGGGGAAAAAGAATCACTTCACTTGTGTTTTTACTTTTCAAGACTGTAAGCAGAACTCTTCTTAGACAGGAGTTTGAGTACCCAGGGAAGAGAATAGGAAAATTTTGAGGATACTTGGGATTACTTTAGGAAACAATTTTTAATTGCCTCCACGTAGGATACCTAACTGTATCCTTTACTGCAGTACTGCAATTCATTCTCAGCACGTCAAGACAGATAAGTGCCCATCTTAAAGTTGCTAGGTATGGGGATGGGAGTCAAGCGTGGAAAGACTTGGTGTCCATCCACCTTAGATGTTAAGAGGGCAAATGAAGGCCCTGAACTCACAGGATGCTTCATTGCTGTTTTTCCTGGTTAATAAATACTGAGTAAATGAGCAAGGTAGAATTAAGCATAGGGCTAAAGAATATCTTGCTCCGAGGTTTATGTCCCCACCCTCAGAGCTCCAGCTCTCAGACATTCACACTGCTGCATTTTCCTCCTGGGAGCAGAGCATGGAAAGGGAGGACCATTTTTGAGGATCTTGTGACACGACACTACTTGATGATGTAATTAATCCCTTCTTTTCCATGACACTTGGAGTTGTCACTCTGCAGTACAGCTAAGAAACATACATACACAAATCTCATATAACCTCCAAAGGAGTATGTGCAGTGTATTGTGCACTGAAACGCAGCATCCAGAGACTTCAGACACAGCAAAGCTTCCTTTGCACTATTTCCTAACCTCCACCTGCACAGAGCTGGTGGGGCAAAATAATATACGTGAGCAAAAAATGAGCTATCACACACTGGCAGGCTTGTTCAAGATCTTGGATCACTTCTAGCCTGTTTATCCAGAATGACTGTATCACAGACTTCTAAACACACAAAGTGCTCTGTAATGTGTATTTTACTGCATTACAAAGTTATAACATTCAAGCAAATATCAGTGTAAGGGTGGAAGACTCTCCCAACTTCACTGCAGTGTAAGACATTGATGAGAAAAAAGCTGATGGGACTTCAAGTTGTGATTTTGTCTTTTGCTCTGTCCCATCATACACTGCATACATTGTAGATTTCTAGAAGTCTGAACAACTGTTACAGACAGGACAACACTTAAGTGGTTTTCTGTTTAAAATTAAACTTTATTTAAATAAAATAAATAGAATTTTCAAAGTTAATAATAAAACTAATTGTTAAAATAGAACAATGCCTGACAATATATCATATCCAGCCTTTGATCAAAAATATAAATTATTCAAAGCACTACTTCTTCCAGTCACAGAAAATAACTTAAGACTATAAAATATATTTCAAAGAAGCACGGGATATTAAAAATCTCACTAGGTTAGAAATCTAAGTCTACTTGAAAGCATGCTTCAAATATGAATATTAACATGGATAAAGCTTAAAAATGTACTGTGCGTGACACTGCAGTGTTACTAATCACTAAAACCTGAGTTAACCTGCTTGCAACTCAATGCCAGGATACAGACATAATTTCATTAAGTCTTCTGATCTAAGAAAATATTTGTGTGACCCATAAAAAAACAGCTCTATGAAATGCAGAGACAGCAGTAAGTGAAAGAAGACAAATACAAAAGCCAAATTATGTCTACAATTTTTTACTTAATTGTATCCTCTTTCTCCACAAATGAAGGTCCAATATGGCCTATAGCAGTCAAGTTGCTCGATAACTTTCTGAGTTCACAACATAGATGTTGCCCATAAAAACATTTCTATTCCAGACTACATTATCCTTTAGAGGGATTTATCCTAGCAGAAATACAGTGCTGGAGGCATTTCTTTGTAGCTACTCTGAACCATGCTTGTAAACTCCAAGAAATTCAATATTTAAGTAAGAAGAGCCCCTTCACCTGCCTCCCTGCTGGTGCTGATGCACGCTGGGCTCTTTTCATCAAAGATGAAAGTTGTACCAGTGCTTTTTATGTTAGATACGCTTTCCTTATGAAAAAGGCATACCTTAACATTTTTATATGGTAGTTCTAAATTACTTTTTCTTGCTTTAGGATGCAGATACTGCAAAATCCCCCACTACAGTAAGCACATTTCACCTTTCTGCCTATTACAAACTTTCATAATGATTTAGCATGTTCTGTTATGTGAATTAAAACCTCAGTAGAACTGACACAGCTTGAATATAATACCAGCACTTCCTCTTGAAAGACAAAACAGTTTTTTTTAAAAATCAGAAAAATTGTATGAGTGCAGAGAAGGTATCTTAAATGCTTCTACAATCTCTGTGCTTGGCATTGTAACCATAATTCTCCCTATAGAGCTTTTTTTTTTTGTATCAAGGCTGTGATCTCAAAGACCAGGCATGTTAGACGTAGCTCCACCTAGCAGAACTGGTTCCTAAAAATCACAGCATGTTCCCAGACTACTGGTTTAAAACCTCTCTCCTGTCCTTCCAGCTCTCCCAGGAGCTACACCAGTGCTCAACATAGACAGGCAGCCCCAGCCTCCTCTGCTTCCCAACCTGCAGTCCTCAACCTCTGCTCCCACTTCTGAACACTGCTCTGTTCTTATGCACTCAATATGAAAGCCAGAGACTTGAAAATTCTCTGTATTTTTCTTTAAAAAGTACACTGCATTCTACTTTAAATTAAAAGGGCTTTTAAAGAATGAAGTTACTTAAAACTAAATGTGAAATTCTAATAAAGAAATAGATCAACTTGAAATAATCCCTTGGAAGAACTTTAATCTTGCAAATTCATAAGAACACAGTTGCTGCCCATGTTTTAAAGACAGATGCAGCCATTAATTGGGGAAATCACCAATAAACAGAACTAGTATGTATCAGCTATGGACAACTCTAAGTTCCTTCTATAGCTTTTAGAATTTTACATCAGATTAGTTTATACATTCAAACTCAGTTAACTACTTCACCCAAAATGGACAAGGTGCATGAAGTTTTTAAAATGTATCTTATCTATATCAAGTATTTGAATGAAAGTAATTAGAGCAGTGAAATAAAATCAGCAGGGTTTTTTTTGTTCACTAACAAACAGTGGCAAGCTTAAGTTCATTTTAATATTTAATATTAATATTAATTATTTTAAAATTTAACTTTTAATATATCTTCATATATATCAAGTGGTATTAATACATTTTTAGTCAACTAATTTACAAGGATTAAAATACTGGTCTTCTGTGGTGTCTCTGAAGAACACATTAAGGTGTGATGAACCACATGGGAAGTAAACTGCCAGCAATGAAGTACCAAATTTATGAGAACACATTTAAGTAGATGTTAAGCACTTTATTACTGCTACACACATTGATCAGACATGCTCATCAATGCACTATAACAACAAAGAATGTACTCCATTTGAAAGTAAAACTGGTTCTCTGCATGAAAACCCTGCACTATGAGAAGACAAAACCTGTTTAGTGCAGTCGCAAGTGTGGCTGAAGCCCAAAACCTCTGGCCTTAGATCAGAAAAAGGAGATGGATGAAGATGCAGAGCAAGTGATAGGTTTAAAAGCTACTGCAAAGGCCTTCCACAGCAAGAAAGGAAATACAAAATGTTTTAATTGAAGAGGTTGCTATTAAATCTGGCCATCTGCAATCCAGGCTTATTTCTGACTATTTCTCAAAGTAAGTGAAGAAGCTATAAAGATACAACCCAAAGGGTAACTGTAATGAATAAGAAGGCCCCAGAGGTTAATTAAAGCTCCTGTTGTTAATTGTTAATGGTTCTCAGTTAACTGTCAATTTTNACCACTGGGTCCCCCTGCTGCATAGTACCAACCTGAGAAACTGCAGCTATTCACCAATAATGTCATGGAATTGCCTCTGGTTTCTGTTGTTACTGTAAGAATATTTTCACAGTAATCAACGCATGCAGCCACTTGCTTTTTCAAGTTACCTGTTAAGGAATCTGGTATGTATATATACAGGCAGCTGTACAGAAACATTTGCTTTTATCGTTCTCTCAGGTCTTGGTAAGCTCTGAAATTCCTAACATTCTGAAGAAGCCTCCAAAAAACCCCAAGAGAGCAAACCATTAACCTGGATGACAGACACTGAAAGTACACAGATTGGTTTCTACTTTCTCTGCTTTTTCTTCCTCTTTCTGTAAATCATGTAAATTCTCTTCTATTCTTCCTAATGAATCCTGAAATTCAATTCTTCCTAATGAATTTTTTCCACCTCTGTTGATTGCTTTATGATGCATTTTTCTAACATCCTGAATATATTTTCCTTGTTGAAACTACTTTATCAATGGTTTAAACTTTTCACTTTAGATATACAAAAATTTCAAATGCTTTATGACTATAATCTTAATTCTTTCCTCCCTCATGAATCTAGGGAAAAGCAGAAAGACGTGACTGGTTTTTTTCCCTCACCATCCCTGGAAATCAAGCATATTTCGTACATTTGAAGAAAAGCCCTTAAGCAACTTGCAAAGAACTAACAACATTTCAATAAGCTCAACTTTTCCATGGCTTTCAGAACTCCCTCAGTATTGATTTGAAAGTCAGGAAAATTTTTAAGATAAGGAAATTTCTTCTTTTGAAACTGAAAAACAATTTTCAGTCTTTAAACTTAATTTAGTTTATCTACATTACTTACTAGAAGTTATTTACTGAACTGCTATTAACCACCACGATCATGGAAGGAGTTAATGTAATTTAATTTTAAGCCACTAGAAGACTTGTATATTTGTATTACTATTTCCACTTTAATCTAGAGAGGAAAAAAAAATCCCTCAATTGCTACTGCCTATTATTAAAACACTAAATATTGACTAATGCAAAGGGGTAACCATGACTTCAGCAAAAAGAAAAAAGCATATTATTCACAGCCTCTTCAAGGGAACAAGGGAAGAAACTGGTCTCTTCCACCAGAAGCAGCAAAACTGCTTGAATACAAATAGAACAAGCTCCACAGCAAAATATTATGTCTGTGTATATTAGAGCAGAAGAGACCTCTGGAAGTCACCTGGTACCACCACCTGGTCAAAGCAGGATAAAGTTCTACATTAGACCAGGCTGTTCAGTCATTGTAGTAAAATTCTGACTACCTCTAAGGAAGAATTTTGCACAACCTTCCCAGGCAGACTGTTCTAATACTTAACCACATTAAGTCAAAATTTCTTTCCTAATTTCTCAATTAAATTTTCTTTATTTTATTCCTGTTATCTAATCAAAGCACCTTACAGTTATCTGTAAATATTTGTAAATCTACTACAGACTTCAAGTATACCCTAAACTAAGCTATCTCTGTCCAAACAGATGTATCAAGCACAGGCTTTGAAGAGACAGCTCTGCTATATCCTTTAATCTAATATTGCAGATTCACACCAGAAACAGAACAAAAAGAACAAAACAGAACAAAAAGATCAGCATTTAGTTACTTACCAGGCTTCCTCCTCTCCCCATTGTAATGGGTTCACTGGATTGTTATCCTTGAATGTAAATATCTCACATAGTATCACAAAATCAAGCACTAAGCAGTAATTGATCTAAGTATGGAATGAGAATATAAATCCTTTTATATTCAAGTATTTAAATGGCAGCACCAAATTAGTTTTCTCTATTTTCTGAAAATATCTGGAAAGCTCTGTGTACTTAAACACATGAGGAGTGCACAGCTGGGAGAACAAACACTCTTACACAGAGACCAGCCAGGGATGTGTATGCTTGCTGGGCATGCAGGACACCGCTGCATGGGTTTTTTTCAGTTCAACCCAACTTGACAGAGGAGTTAAAGTTCTAATGAAAACTGGATTTCCAAAAGTTTTTGATAATTGGTGTATGAAAAGACAACAGACATACAAATGAGTATCTTCACTAACTGAAAACTAGGCTATCTGTGAATAGTCCATAGCCCCACCTTAGCCCATCGAGTAGGCACAACAAGCTAATTTAGATCAGTTATGCCATACTACCTCTAGGCTGCTGGGAGCATCAAAAGGCACGGGGGACTGTACACTGCAAGTTCTTCAGTGGGTCAGGTTAAAGGGATCAAATGCTCACACACAAAGGGAACTGAAATTCAGAAAGTCAAACCTTCACTTCTGCTGCTCATCCAACTTGCTCTGTGATGTATTAGGTATTTTTGGTATTGTTTCTATTTAAGTATTTGCTAAAATAGACCTAATCTATACTACAATGAATGACCACTAGAATGTCCTTCTTTTTAGGGAAGCATCCATATGGCACATCAGGCAAGTGAAGTCACCTGCCCACGAAAGAAACTCCAAAAGAAAAAAAATCCTACTTCAACCACTGGAAAACACACAACTCGGCTACAAATCAGAAAGATAAGCTTTTTTCAACTAGTTTATATTTACCTTGAACATGGAGAACGATAAGCAGATAGGCTCCAAGCAATTGCTCATGAACTCTCAATCGAGTCATTGTTCACTTTTAATCCTTCCTGTGCAGAGCTACTGGGCCCTTCTGCTTGACAAATGCTAAGCTCAGTCTGTTCAGTGAAGCCTAATACAGGATTCAGTGCTTGACTGCAAGGATGCTTCTGCAGCTTTTCCACCTTTGTTTCCTGAAAAATACAATAAAAGAAAATGTTTTAAAACTTCATGTATTTCTGAAACAAGAAAAAACCCTCAAGACGGTCATCACACTGAGCATAACCAACAAACCCAACAAAAACCCCCCATGTGTTTATTAACATTAGTATCTGAAAACATTAGCTATGTTTACTATCTAGCTGAATAGCAGGGTTCTTCTGAGATATAAACTTTTGGTAACAACCCACAGGGATGTTTTCAATATTCCTATTAAGAATATTGGATATGTCAACTAACAGATCACAGATGTATAATTTTAGACTTGCATATAGCTGTTAGAGGTAGTAATCAACAGATTTAACACGTAAATCTCTTTGAAAATTATTTTCTTTATAGAAATGAAAACCTCTTTTAATTATATTCCATGAAAATTAAACTCAAGTGGTGGGTTCCCATAATACTGGGGGGGGGGAAACAGTAACACCATGTTAGGCCACCTGTTGAAAACTGATGGTAGAGAAGCTTTATTGCAAAAAAAACCCCAGCCTCTCTGCTGGATGAAAACCAAATTCGTATTAAATTTAACAGTTAGTTTGGTTACCTATTATAGTTATCTTGTTACATTTTTCTCCTAGAAGAGTACTGCAGAAAAAAGACAACACTAAGTGCAATTCAAAAATCACGACATCCTGGATTCGCAAGCTGTGTGCAAATTAATTCCTCCTGAAAAATTACACTACCATATGTACACACCACTTACAAACATAATGTTTATATAAACAAAGATTATTCTACTCTTGTGCAGTGGATGAACATACAGCTAGGACAGCCAAACTGAGTAAGAAGTCACTGCAGCAGTTGCTGTCATGCTCCACTTGCAGAAGTTTTCAACGGTGATGCATAAGGAGAGCGTAATTGGGCCTCAAAGGACTAAAAAGCATCTTGAACACCTCAATAGCTCCTTGCAACAAAAGCGAAGCTGCACAAAGATGAACAGAGCCCTGATTTTGCCTCTCCTCAGCCTCGTTTCGGTGGGGTTGACCCCCCTGACCCCTGTCAGCCTGGCGCTGCTCATGAATGCCAGAACGGGCGTTCGCTCGGGGATGGGCAGCAATTACTGTTGGTGGCCGCTTCCAGCATCAATAACTCAATCTGTCTGTCGGCGAGACCCAAGAACTTTTCATTTTAATGAGTCTTCGGAGGCATTTAACATGGAGGCAAATTAGTGGCTGAGCCGGGAGGTGTCCGTCACTTCCAATTTCAGCGGGCGCGGTGCGCCGCCCCGACCCCTGGCCTACTTTTCACACGTCTCTGACTTCTCCCTAATGCAGCCACAAAGAGGGAGCCAGGCACCCCATGCACCAGGCAGCCGCGGCCCTGGCCAGGATTATTGCCAGGTTGTGGTGGGATGGACTCGGAACCGTGCACTGTGCAAACGTCCGGAGCACCAGGAACTTCAAAGTAAACTTCCTGACCAGGCAGAGGGAAAAGCGATGTGACAGCAAAAGTATTCACTCCTTGGTGTTCCCTATGCACAAGACACAACACCAATTTTGACAGTTAACAAGGAACGTCCTTCTAGATATAGCAACATAAGTGCATAAGTACTAATGCTTTATTCTGTGTTTTAGTGGCAACGAACTTCCAATCCTCAATAAAACGTGTGGAATTTGAAAACTGCCAACAGCTTTATGCAGCAATAGCAACAAAGGCTTTACTTACAGTATTCTATCAAGCAAAACCAAATAAATCTTAGTAATAGTCTGTTTAAAATATTTTTAAAAATCATTTCTGTCTTGTCCAGTTTCAGAAGGAAGATATATTTGCACTGCTGTACATTACAAGAGTAGGAGTGTTTAAAACTCGGTGATCTTGCCCCCCCAGTTCACCAGAGGGCACACTGGCACAAGAACATGTATTTGCCACTTTACCACACAGCACGTTACCAAAAAAACCCCAAGAATAAATGGAAGAAATTAACCATTTCAATGTAACTCACTCCAATTTCATGGTGATTTTTTTTCAGTGACACACTCTAAGGTAGTTTCCAGAAATGCTGTCCAAGCCTATTAAAAAAATAATGCTCTCTACCAGTATTTTGTACCTCAATCTTTCTTCCAGTAATACTTCCCTTTTCACATATATATAAAATATAACATTGTGTATAAAATCATGCAATAAAAATCAAAGAGAACAAATTCTAATTCCCCATTTTAAACAAAAAAATACCCTTCCAGACTCCTATTAAAGAGAAAGACTAGCAACCCTGGCTAAGGCACAAAATTGAAAGAGCAACAGCTGGAATTTCTCCAAAACCTTCCTGATATAACAGTTTAGAATGACACAACTAAATAACTCCTTCAAATATACTAAAGCACCAATTAACACTTGGAATGCTACTCTGCCAACAGAACGATGTCGAAGAGTTTCAAACCCATAAGCCAATCAGTTGATTTTTGAAGCTGAAATGTGCAAGATCTCTCATATGGCCCAAACCAACTCTGAAAGCATGGAGCTCAGTGGTAACTGTTCTTTAGATGTGGCTATGTAATAATTTTAACAGCATGATCCCCAAACCAAGCGAGCTGTGCTGTTCCAAATTTCAATAAAGAATGATAGTGGTAAATGTAACAACAAAGATAGTGTTGTATAAGGGGAACACATGAAAAAAAGTCATCTTGGACTTCACAAGAATTAGAACATACAACCCATTTCAACAGACAAGGTATTTCAAACCATTTGCAGCACTATATGTAACACCAAGTTAATGTATTTAAACACAACCAAACTAAAACTTACTAAATGGTTCTCTGATCTGTAACTGGGGCAAGAAGCAACTTAGGTAACTGTAAGCATATTACCTCAATCACAGGTACTCTTTTGAACAGGACTTTGAGGTGAATAGAATACCAGAGATAAACTGAACTGTCAGTCTAAGTCAGTGTGCAACAACAACTTTCCTGGAAGATTATGAAAAAACCTGATATGGTGCCACAAAGAAAATTACTCATTTGGATGAAGAAAAGAGGGATTATAAGAACAGTAAAGAATTCACTACAGGGCAGACAAGTACTTTCAAGAACATTTGCCTAGTTCAAATGGCATTTGAGGACCTTGATTCTTGATTCAGCTTGACTGAAGAATACTCACCCTTTTCATTAATGAAGTAGGCACAGAAAGCAAAAACTTAAAAAAATGCTGACAAACCAATTGTCAGTTCAGCTGAATGTTGTTTTTATGCAGGAAGATTCAGATCACATGAAAAACTGAAGTAACAAATGGAATGAAGTACAACAGCATGAAACTGGAAAAGTCATGCATATTGGTAACTCTGGGGAACTTCTGCTTCACACAAACTAGAAGCTCACACATAAGAGATAGCTATATCCAAGGACAACTGATTACAGGACATCACACATATCCATGTTACGTGGCTAGGAGAAAGACACAAACACAACTCTAGTATTTCCTAGGGAAATTTCCCAGGGAAAACAGTAAGGCATGAATAGCACAGAGACAATATGATTGATAAATTCAGCATTCATCTGGAAGGATACTATCTCAAGGAAAGAAAGACATTTGGAGATAAAAAGAAAATAATTCAATTAAGACAGTTAAAATGGATGGGTAAATAACTACACTTTGACAATATAACAGGAATAAACACAATGAAAGACAGCTATTCAACCTTAAGAAAATAACTGGTTCAACAACTAGGTATGGATTAGCCATTAAAATTCATGCGGATCAGGAATCAGAAAACAATTCCTAACCACTGGTTAGAAGGCTGTAGGGTGGATTTTCAGACTAAATAGAGTCCAAAAACTTAATTAGTCTTTAGTTTACAAAGGCCACTGTCCCATGTAGGTACAGGTGTCAGGACAGGAATCGACTGATCTGGGACTACATTTCATTATTCTTAATACAAAAAAAGCTATAGTTAGCTTCAGTTTACCCAAAGACAAACAGTCAAATTTAACCGAGCCCATAACAAGAAGAAAGTTTCAGATTGTGTACTGTGTAATTCTGTTAAATACTTGTACAAACCTATTTTAAATGTGTCTTTATTATTCTGTTGCAAGGCATGCTTACACGAATTGTAGAAAAGTGTCACAATGAAACACTGGAACCACCTATGCTTGAGTGCTGTCAAAGATGTTAAATTAAACAAGCAAGTTAAACCCTCCCCCAAAATCTGTCAAGAAATCCTACAGCTGATGGAGAAGACTGCTGGCTATTGCAAGCCAGCTGGCTACCTGGGCATCAACAAAAACAACTTTACCTAAGGCCCTATTTGTTCAGGGACTAATTTGCTCAAGCTCACAAAAATAACTCCCCTGAACTGTGGATTGTGTAAGAATTATTTAAAACTATTCCTGATTGCATAAATTTAAAAGCTAAGAGACTGTGTAAATTATACAAGTCCTTTCTCCTTCTAGAAACTGAAGTGGAATCTGAAATACTAAATGAAGCACATTTGTGTGTATTATATACTTCTCAAAAGACTGGAAAAATAAATCTTAGTTTTCTCTGTAGTACATATAGAACCATGTGTTTAGAACACATGCGCTGCAACACATTTGCTCATTCAAAAACCACAAGACCCTAACAACAGGGTTTTTGCAACAGGGGAGCTCAGAGTCTTAGAAAAGGACTTCTTATTTCTGACCAGTGGGAAAAGCCACCAAAATTCACTTTGGACAAACAGATGTCTCCTGATACAAAGATTTTGCACTGCTGGCAAATATCAAACGTGTACATCACGGTAGAATTTAGAAGCCAAAGTACTAAATGTACTAAAAGTACTATGTCTGTCAGTTTCATAAACAAAGTTGTTAACTGCGAGGAAATTAAAGCCTAGCTGCTTTCTACCATGCCCAGCAAAATTAGGTAATTGGGGACGCCACTCACTGGACTCCTGAATGCCCATCTTACTGTTACTCTGACATTCCAATTAACTACCTGCTACAAAGTTTCTCAAATTAACTGCAGCAATATTCAGCAAAATTGTTTTCACTGCAATCAGGTATTCAGACACATCCTAATGTGTTACAAACAT
Organism: Irena cyanogastra; assembly: GCA_013397155.1. Lineage (NCBI taxonomy): Eukaryota > Metazoa > Chordata > Aves > Passeriformes > Irenidae > Irena > Irena cyanogastra. The sequence continues at coordinate 274,069 of VWZV01006847.1, forward strand.
GACACATTCTTTTATTTGAACATATCCAGAGAAAATTTCACTCACAATTTTTATTCACCTTGACCCATTTCCCTCTTTTCTCAATTCCTTCACTTTGCAAGTGATTAGCTGGCTTAGAGCTTCTGCCCTTAGGACAATGAGCAAATGGACACCCATGCTCTTTGTGCAATGACACCAACTTCTGCTATTCTACCCAGAAGCTATCCTTCTCGTATGTTTTTATAATCTATTGATCATTTTTGCTAGTTCCTTACTGTCATATCAGTCAATGCGAACAAGGAGAAAAGTCTCCACACGTAATGCATTTCATCTCTAAATTTAGTATCCCCAAATGGGGAATTGTAACTTAAACCTTTTAGATCTCATTCATAAGAAACATACTTTTGTTCACCAAACATAAGCAGCAAGGGAAAAAAAAAATCATCAAAACTGTTAGAAATTTTACATGTCACTATTAAAAATATTATGGTCATATTATACTGCCTACAAGACTTATCACACATTTTCGCTCTGAGTTTCAGTAATTTGACACAAATAATACACCTGGGCTGAGGAAAGGAAAAAGCTGGGCCTCAATCCTGAATATACGTTTACTCACATTTTTAGAAGTGGAAAAAGGACCCTCAAATAAGTGCCCCAGTGCTTTCAAAATTACAAATGCTTTCATAGAAAGAGTTTCTAATGTGCAACATGCCTTTTAGCACTATGAAGACTAATGAATGTTTTCACAACCTCACAGTATTTTTTTTCATCATTTAAGGATTTAAGTTATTCATTAATCTATGTTAAAGAAAAAACAAACCCAGATCCAGAAACTGACAGGGTAAGCATTTATTTTACTTAGCTCCCATGATCTTGGCTTGCTTCTGCTACACCCATAACCTCTGCCCAACCTGGAAGAAAAAATTCACAACTTCTTTATGTTTCCAAAGAGAAGATGATTATGCAAATTATGGAACTCACGAAGAAGAGTTCTGCAGAAACTGGGTTTTTGTTTGGTGCTTGAAGAGCACATTTTTTTATTTCATGATGCCTAAGGAAAACAGCCAGTATTTTTGGTCGCTGACTTAAATCGGTAAGAAAGCATGCTGGACAAACCACTGCTTTTTCCCTAAGTGAGTGACATCGGTGCGTCCCAGCACAGGAGCGAGGGACCGGACCCAGGCACCTCCTCCCTGCCCTCCATGCTCAGGCCAGTCCGCAGCTCCGAGCCCCGGGCGCTCCCAGCCCAAGCACTTCGCCCACAGGAGGGAGGTGTAAGCTCATTTCCCAGCAGGGCCACGCTGCTAAAGCCTACCTCTCTCACGCACGACGTTTAGAAAATGTGGCTGCTATTTAAAAAGGCACGTCACTTGAATTTCAATTTTTGGTACAAAGGAGAAAACAGCAGCAACAAAGCTGAGACAACTCAACGCGGGGTTTGGGGGTTAGCTTCTTTTAACACGGGAAAAAAACCCCAAGACTATAAACTACTTCTCTCCCTCCTGCCCTCGCCTCTTCCAGCCTTAACTCTCGTTTTCTAGGTAGTAAGATTTTTCCAAGCGCGCTGGCCAGCCGCCAGCTCCATAAAGCGAGCGGGAGGCGCTCCCCCCGCGGCCCCTCCCGGCAGCCCAAGGCGCCCAGCCTGACATGCTTTTCAAGGCGTGCTAGACTGCAGCGCAGACTTTCTGGCTCCACTTCCATTGTTTGCACGGCTGCTTTGCTCCTTATCCAGAGCCTGGATTAGCATAAGAATACTGTCTTCCCCCTCTGCAAGCCAGCTCCCCTCTAGAAGACCTCCACCCCTTAAGAATAAACATAGGGTTGGGTTTCTCTTTTTTGGGGTTTTCTCTTAAATCCCCTTTTCCTATTCAGGACTTGTATAAACCAATAAAATAAATAAAACGCTAAACAAGCGAGGCTGACAAGGCTCAGAAAGGCCCGACTGCACAGATTACTAATTACCAAGGTCAAAAGAGCCAACACCTGATAATGCAAGGAGCCCTCACTCCTCACACTCACATTGGGGACATGAAAGTTATTAATGGATACGCTTTCCGTACAGAGCTGAAAATAAATAGATTTAGGAAGGAATAACAGAAAGGAGCTTTTAAATCCCCCTTCCTTTTAATTTACACCTGGAAGACGGAGTTTCAAATTACTGAGAACAGACAGGAAACATTACTTATGAGCACAACCCTCAGCCAAAAATACAAACAAACCCCTCCAAACTGCAAGTGGTGTTCCCTTTTCACAGGGGAATCTGCCTGCTTACACATCTGCAAACCTTTTCCCTCTGGTATGTGACAAAGGGACTATGGTGTCCCTTTTAGAGCCAGTGACATGTGATCTAGTATTAAAAAAGGCCGACAGAAGAGCATTTCACAAGAAGCAAACTGCTTGCCCTCACAACGCTTCAAACTGTCAACATGGACATATTTTTTTGTTCTGCTACTCAGAAGGTAACAGTTGTCCAAGTGAATTCATATGTCGTGTAATGAACAAGATAGAAACACACTTGCATATATTACTTCATAAGCAAGCAAAATGTTTTTTAAATCATCAAATTCAGCACTCCCCACTGCAATGGGTGAGAGATGAGCTTTCTTTGACAGAATTTGCTCGACACATCCAAACAGCAGAGACAAGACTAGCAAGTTCAACATCTTGAAGATTTGCTAATACAAAACGCTGCTTGGCAAGGTAAGCCTTAATCCCCACTTTCCTCACCTGCTTGCCATGCCCACGGAGGCACTGTACTCTGCTGAGAGGAGAAACTCCCTGTCTAGCTGTTCCCACAAATCACTGTAAATAACAGAGATATCCACAAAGGAGTGGGCTCCACCAGACTTCCAAAGAGGCATTTTAATAGCTGGATGGGACAAATAAGTGAAATTGTACATGCTGCTCCTTTATCCTCCTCTAAATGACTGCTGTGGCAGCAGGAAGTTGTTTTTTAACTTACTACAGAAACACAATTTTAGATAAATGTATTTTGCAAATTGTATTTACCTATTAAATTTGTTCTTTGTGTTAGTTATATTGCCCTTATAACTGAAAATTGCAACCTTTCTTATTCTTTTGAATTTTAATGAATAGTTGACTAACTTTTGTCATATGTGAGCCTTCACTTTACCCTAGAAACTTATGTTGGGGATATTTTTATGAGATTACAAACTTCAGGCACAGAACACAAATAAGTTACCACCTTCACAGCAAGAGCAAAAGAAGTGAGCAAGTATTATCAGTGGCAAGTTTAGAATAGCTTAAACTAGAATCATTCATTATCTTACACAGAACCTGCAAAGTGTTCAGATATTCTCAGTATCAGAGTGATAAATTATTGTGTGTAAAGTGTGACATGCTCACCTACAAAGTTACCTCACAGATAGTGGATATACTAAACTAGATTGCTATATTAAGAAAGTGCTTACACAGGACAAATAATGTAAAATTAATTACATGCTGCATTCAGTATCTATTTTCATCTGCAACATTTAATTTCAATGTGACATATGTAAGAAAGTATTACTGCTCTGGGAAAAATTTCCAGGACTCTAAATGTACGTGTCTGAGTGCTATCTTATCCTGTTAGTGTTCTGCAAGTCTTGCTGAGATAAAAAACAGATTTTAATGCAAACTTAAGTTAAACTCTGAGTGCACTGTAGATCCGCTTGGTTAAATAACTACAGAAACAACATGGCACGCACATGCACACAAATACTCCTCTTAAGTTTGAACAACGCACTTTCATCAAATACAGCTTCAAAGACATTTCCAAACCCAAATACTGTAATCTTTCAATAGGTAGACAAAAACAGAGTTCAAAGGTAATGTTTACTTCAACAGTTATAATCTTCTATTTCCCAGCACTGAAGTGCGAAAGCAATACTGTTCATTCCCCCCCCCACCAAATTCAAAANCCCCCCCACCAAATTCAAAAGCAAACAAGAGCTTTCTGGTCACGAGATTAATGAGATTAAAAACCCCCCATTTGTAATCAACCAACAACACCAGTTCTCTTCTCTCCTAACCAGTGCAAAAAGATTTTTTTAAATACACTATGAAACATTTTTCAACAACTGTTGCACAGTAGAACTCAGGACAGCAGGAAGTCAACACATAGGGTAGAAGCTTGGTTTGATTTTAGATTAAGTGAAGTTCACATTCAACTAATAAAATCTGTAATATTTTTTTCATTCAATCTTTGCTTTTCTTTCCATATTGTAAGAAAGCAACTGGACTAAGACCTAAAGAAACTAAAAAGGTACAGAGATTATATGATATATTCCTTCTATGAATTTCACTTGATTTCCTACTTTTCTCTTTGACCATCATGGAGTACGACTTAAACTGCCCACACTCAGTATTACAGGGATGACCTGGACGCTATTTTTTATTGTAAACACTTCCCCCACTCTCCCATCATCCTTAAACTTGAAGGTATCTCCTCTGATGTCTCAACAGTTCCTTAAGCTAAAAATCCTGAAAGTAAAGCCATGTTCCTCCTAAGTCACCTCTGCATTAACTTTGGCAGTCATTCAAGATCACATTCTTAAAACTGTCTCATTCTGCCTTTTCTTATGTTACTTCTGTCAATGCTGTTATTCCATCTAGGGGTGATTTATTCCTTCCACATCTTCACTATCAAAACCTTCTTTCATTCTGCGTTCTTTAGCTTACATGAATCACCTCTAATAGGATGGAATTAAGGCTGATTCAAATTAAATCTGTGAAGGAAAAATTGAGGTTACAGGAAAACCACAGATTCCATAGTGGGAAACAATTTTTGTTGCTAGTTGAACAGAATACAGAATTATTTTTGGCAGAGAGAAAGGGGACAGAAAAGCCACCGTTATTCAACCTTCTCTATCAAGCATTATATAGTATCTTGTAATTCTCTACCACATCCTAAGTATTTTTCCATTTCCCTTTTTTCTTTTGAGATTTTTCACACATTTGAGTTAAGAACTGTACTGAAACCAAACCAGCAGATGAAAGACTGCAGTAATTTATTGGGTCAGTGTGACCAGGTTTTGGTAGCTGGGGGCTAAAGGGGTGGCTTCTGTGAGAAGCTGCCAGAAGCTTGTCCAGCCAATGCCAGCTGGCTCCAGGATGGACCCACTGCTGACCAAGCCCGAGCCCATCAAGAATGATAATAATGCCTCTAAGATAACATTCAAGAATGAAAAAAAGTTATTGCACAGATGTTCCTGTGGCCTGGGAAGAGAGGAGTGAGAATATGTGAGAGAAACAACCCTGCAGACACTAAGGTCAGTACAGGAGGAGGGGCAGGAGGTGCTCCAGGCACCAGAGAAGATTCCCCTGCAGCCATGGCCATGGTGAGGCAGCTGTGCCCCAGCAGCCCATGGAGGACCACAGGGATGCAGAGATCCACCTGCAGCCTCTGGACGAGCCCACACCAGAGCAGGGGAATGCCTGAGAGGAGTCTGTGAACCCGCAGGAAACCTGTGCTGGAGAGGGTCCTGGCAGGGACCTGCGATCCCAAGGGGGACTCCCATCAGAGCAGGCTGTGCCTGAAGGACTGCACCCCAGGGAAGTGACCCATGCTGCAGAAGTCTGTGGAGCAGGGAAGGAGCTCTCCTCCCTAAGCAGCAGCAGGAACGTGTGATGAACTGACCATAGGTCCCATTCCCCATTTCCCTTCACTGGAAGGAGGAAGAGTGGGAAGAAGGTGTTTTAAAGATTTCTACTTCTTGCCTGGCTCTGGTTGTGTTAGTAACACATTCAGTTAATATCCCCAAATTGGGTCTGTTTTGCCTATGATGGTAATCAGTGAGTGACCTCTCCTGGCCTTTAACTCAACCCATGGAGAAGGGAGTGATAGAGTGGCTTTGGTGGGTGCCTGTGCAAATTTTAAAGACCAATAAAGCAAACTTTTTTCCCCCCTTTCCCATTAAAAAAGTTTTATTAATTCAGAGATTGGTGGTATCACCAAACATGAAATTTACTGAGGGAAGGGGAAACCGAGTAGATTACAAGTATACTTTTGCAAATTCCAAAACAACTCAAAGGGCAGGGAACTTCAAGACACCTGTATAAATATGCCTCTTCTCATAACACAACTGCCTTCTCAAAGACTTCAGGGACTCTCCTCTGCACAGGCAGACCCCTTATCACTTCACTTTCATCCCACTGAAAGCCTAGGACTGAACTGTTTCTGTAAAAAACTTTCACATGCTTTACCTGCCAAGTGAAACAAATAATTGTTTTTCAAACACCAGCAACTTGAATGAGCATGTTTGAACGAGAACAGGAATTTCAGATCTTAGAACAACAAAATGTGTTTGAAGCACAGTGAAGTGTAGCTATTTGGGAACCCCTCTGCACATCTACACTGTGGAAATTCTCCTAACAGATGTGACTACTGACCCTTTTACCATTACGTTAAACAGGTTCAGATTTTTACTCAAGATACCCTGAAATTCCTGTACTGTGCTGTAAACTCAAAACATACATATTTTAAGGACATGATAAAAATATCCTTTCTTTAAATAGACTTGGCTATGGCACACAAGTAATTTTTTTTAAAGGTTGGTACATATATCTGGTTTTAAAAATAAGAAAATTAGAATGTTTCTACCACAGTGTCTATAAACATTAAGGATATTATAAAAAGACTCTTATCTAAATTGGTCTTAGATTCTGGTAAGCTAACAAGTAACTGCTTATTATTTTAATATTTAGTATTTTAAAATACATTTGAAGTCGACCCCTAGATATATTTTAATTAGATTCTGTATCAACTGCAACATTTCAGAAACACTTCACCTAATATTTCATGAAACTTACTGTACTGAACCTCTGGAGAATTCTTGACTTTTCAACCTAGTTTAGAGGAACCTACACCATAACTAACTACTTAGGACTGCTTCAAAATAGTACCATCAGAAAGAAACATTTGTCTGCTTTGTTTTGGCTCAAGAGAAAAAAAAGGAAAGAAAACAATTCTTGAAAGCAAAATTAATCCCTGTATTAATGTTTAGTTGAAACCCACATTTTACCATTCTTAATCTAAACACTAAATAGAAAATAAGCAAAAAAGGCAATCTGGTATGTTTCTAATTCCATATCCATGTTACAATAATCTGGTTGCAAAATACATTCCTATCAATACAAACATCTTCAGACTGTACTGCAAATGCATTCCTTGTATGCTTTTCTCACTCTAAGATCTTAAACTGTTCTCTATCCTACCCCATAAAACTCCCAGCCTCAGATACAGAAATAAAATACAAAATTTAGCCTCCTTTTACTACACAGGAACTTGTCTGGATTTCTTTGAAACCTGTTGCCCCTGACACTTTCAAGAGGAGGTCCTGAGCCAAACAGAGATAACATAAAAATGAAAGGATTCTCAGCAACTTAATCTGACCTTGCTGAGCCTGACAGTCTTGACCTAGCAATAGGAAGGCTCTTGTTTTGTGTGGTCTGAGATCAAGATGATGACACTACTGGAACAAGCTGGGATAAGCCGGGGGCAACGGGAGTAAGGAAAGTCCTGTTAGGAGGACACTGCAGAACAGAGCAGCTCCAGAGTGGAACCACTGGCACTTCCTGTTTTGATCAACTGATTCACAAGATGACACGGATGTCTGGTTCCTCCACTCCTGTAAAATGCTTTGAGCACACTGACCTGTATTTCCCATTTGTGGTTTGAGCCTCAAGTGGCTCAGCCTGTTTGTTGTGGAATTAACTCCTAGCAAATAGTTTGCCACCAAGGAAATTCAATGGCAGCTAACCCAACCTTATAAAATAATTGTTTCCTAACAGAACAGAGAGGATCTTACATAGTATTCCTGCAATGATTTTCTTATTAATCATCAAGACTATCTCATCAATGGCACCCTTCATTCTGAAGCACCTGGTATGTGTTTCTGGCTATTGAATGAACGAGCTCCATCACATAAAAGATGCTCCTATCACTACTGGTTTCGAGGATACAGAAAGATGACGACTCTAAGGACAGTAGAAGATGAAAAGTAGGAAGTTATTCCTAAACTGTCAAGTAAAGTTATTGGTTCAGCAGTTGTATGTTAGAGGTCTTTAAAGTCCTTCTAACTCATGCCTTGCCGCAGGCAAGGCAAACTAAGAGAGTATTTGACATTTTAATGGGTGGTGCTGGGAAGTCATCCAAGACTCTAACCGAGTCCAGTTTTCAACATCCCAAAGAAAATAAAGTAATCATAAACCAAATCTTTCTATTAAATAAAGAGACAACACTATGTGGGACACCAGTTGCAGAAGGGAATTGAGCACACATAACCCTAGTCATTACATGTAATATACTAATCTGAATTTCTCCAGCTGCATTGCACTAGAAATGCACAAATTCACAGGTGTAATTAAGAGAGACCTATTTACCCTACTAAGCAAGAGGTAAGACAATTTTACACCGTCTGACAAAATAAAGTAGAATTAGCAAAAGTATAATGAAGGGTTGTATTACAGAGATCCCATATTAAAGAAAGATAAAATAAACTATATTGAGAACTGTCAGACATTTGATACTCTTCACTGAACTCTAAAATGGAAGTGACAACCAAAGAAATTTAATCCCAATTGCTCTCTGTAAACCAATCAGGAGCTAACAAATAAACTATCAGGCAGCAGTTTTAGATGCAAACAAAAGACACCTTTCGTATATAACAAATATTTAAAACTAAAACACTCACCTTCACTGTTTTTTATAGGTGTCCAAACTCATAAATGGGCTCAAAGACATACCTGAAAGCAGGTCAGGCAATGAAATACAATACTGCTGATCTCTCACTCAGGAAGCACATAAAACGTCTGATCAACACCCGGGCAATGTACCCTGCTCACATCTGGTATTTATAGTATTTCCCTCTTTTGGCATTCATGATCAAATTTTTCTTTTGTCTTTGTCCCTTCACTATTGAAATTCAGGTGCAGAAAGTATGAAAACAAGAGGCAGTACATAGGAGCAGGAATAATTAGCACAAGGACTTGCTTTTATTTGGTTCTGATAAGCTCCCCTCTCCTTGCCATTTGTGTGCTTGTGGACTTAGAAACCCATAAACTTTGTAAGAAGAGAACCAACTGTGTAAAGATAGAGAAATTTTGTGGTGGAGTGGTGTTGCCATTTTATTTTTTGCCAGAGCAGCTATTTACATATAAGGAAAACAAAAAACAACCTCCCTCCCTCAACTGCTTCTAATACTACTGGTCCTTAAAAAGACAGGGGACTAGAAGGCAGAAAAAGTAACTTGTGAAGGTGGTTGGGGGTGTGTGTTTTATGTTTCCCTTTTTAAAACAGTACTGTGTCTAGAGTTTTCAACCCAACTACTTACACTCATGCCCTGCCACTTGACACTGTGTAAAGCTTTTGCCCAGTCATATCAGCAAAATAATAGACTAAACTAATAATCAACTAAAGCATTAGTAGTATTCATGACTAAGCAGATTCCACCCAATAAAACTGGCCTGATACCATAATTCTTTTCCAATGTGTCTTTGTACAACTGATGTCTCTGTAGTTGATGCTCAGTTGTCTTTTTTCATAACTGAGATACAGACAGAGATTAGATCAAACAACTGTTTTAATGTGGTATTAAAAACTGTCACTAGCATTAAAAAAGGTGGCTCTGAAATTTTTTATAAGATACGGTGGCTGCTTATCATATGCTTTTTATCCCTGAAATACTCGAAATAAAATTTGGCATGCATTAACCTTACCTGCAAATTAGCAAACTGAATGAAACTGTATTGTACTTCGAGCTTCCTCCAGACTGTTTTCATCTGTACTTCCACTTCATTAGTTCAAAGGTGGTATTATGGAAATGCATATTTCTACTGATCTGCAAAACACAAAGAGGATTTGATTAAAGACACAGCTGAAGAAACTGTGTTCACAGTTTATGGTCTAGAATGTGAACTGCATATTGCAGATACTTGTATCTGGAATTACAGAAACCATCTCTTATGATGAGCTGCTCCCAGCTAGAAACTTCCTAAGAATCATGCATATCCAACAGCTGCACAGTTGTAGTGTACTTGTAATTTAAAAATAATTTTATTGTTATCAGTAATTGCTCATATTAAAAATGAACCAACAAAAACATTTCTATTCTTTAGCTGGAAAATACCTTTGAGATCACTGAGTCCAGCTTATGACCTAACACCACCCCATCAACTAGACGACAGGCACTGAGTGCCTTTTTCAGTCTTTTCTTAAAACACCTCCAGGCATGGTGACTCCTCCACCTCTATGGGCAGTGCATTCCAATGCCCAATCACCCCTTCTGTGGAGAACTTCTTCCTAATGTCCAAAGAAAGGACACATTGTTGGTGACACCAATGGAAAAAACAAGCCATGCACAATTCAATCTTTATTACAAACACCGGAGAATCTGTAAGACTGCAGCTCCACACCAAATATCCACTGGTGTCACACCATTAGTTCCAGCACACCAGAAACTGCAATATGAGAAATAATCAATAGGTTTTTTGCAGCTGTGCACAGGTATGATTACTCCTAGGAACTGAAAAGCAAGCCAAGAATTAGGACAAAGGTACTGGCAAGTCAGGTGGGTTTGATTTTTGGTTTGCCTTTTTAAACTGCTGTACATCCCAGCATCAGAGGAAAGCCTGGCACAGGCTCTCAGCCAGCTCTCTTAGGATTGTGAGTGAGCCTGACTTGTGTCAAGTCCCAGCATTTTCAGATGCATTGTTGACAGCTAAGAGGGGCTTACCAGCTTTGTTAGCTTGATTCCACAGTGAGCAAATGCCACTCATTGCCAACTTTTCCCATTTTATCAGTGTCACAATTTCTGAACGTTTCCATCATCTGAAGATTTAAAGAAGATCCTACAAGAATTTTTACCATTTAGAAGTCCCAGTCTTATGACTGCAATCATAACCTTGAAAAATCACACAAAGGCTTGAACACCACCATTCCTGTTAAATAACATACAACCACTTGTACAGTGTAGAGATGTACTGACTTTTGAATACCAAGGCCAACAGGAGGGGTGCAAACAGAGAAACCATATGTATGATTTCCAGCAGAGAGAGTTTCAGCATCCACTCTCCTTTTCCTTCTTAAGCACCATAAAGACCTTCCCATTACAAGGTCAGAATACTTCTGTCTCCACATCCATTTATAAGCACTGCTCCTCACACACTGAGGTTTAATAGTCTTGGTAATAAATAATAAATTTGTGCTAAATGGTAATCCAAAACCATCCAGAATATCAGATAGCACCAATTCTTAAAGACAACTGTCTCCTCTGAGCAGACAAGCTGACACTTAGACTTACTTCTTCCATGGTAAAATTGAAAAAACATTCTAGCCATGCAATTGTGTTTGTAGAGATTGTTTTTGCTTTTTTAAGTAAAGAATCTTTAAAATATACCTATCTCTTCTCCTCTCTCTAACCAAGGATCTCAAGTTCATCTTCTGGTGGCTCCAAAAGAACAACAAAAAAAAAGTTGGTGTGCTGTCTGTTTTTACAATACCTCCAATCTCCCTGTATCTAGTACCTGATTTATGTGAAGTCGACTTTGTATCATTTAAAGTGTTTGCTTTACAAGAGTAAAGACATTTCTGAACAATGCAGCTGGGTTTTTTTTGTTTTTAAAACCATGTCCTCCTTATATTCTCCCAAACTCCCAAAGTAATGAAGTATCTGCTCAATTCTCATTGCCTTTCCTGATTCCAACCCCATGGATCAGCTAAACTCTCTTAATAAACAACTTTATTTCGGTGAACTTCCTGATCTGTATGACTCTAGCTATGTCTATATTAGCATTTAATTCAAATCAGGACTGCACTTTTGAAGTCCATCTCCCAAACAATCCTATTTTCCTTGCTTTGCTTTACATTGCAAAGCAGCCATCAAGTACATGAACCAGATTTCTTTTGAATAAAATTAGATCACAGAATGAGCTTCGGGTGTACATCGTACACGCTCCAACCACCAAGAGGAATTCAGCCACAGGACCAGCTTGAAATAAAACTCTCACCACCTGTATAGCACGGATGCCAGGTTCTCAGCACCTGACAGATCTGATCTTATTACACCACACTGCTTGGTAATGTGGACACAGACTCTTTTATGACTTACTGAATTTTTGTGTCAGTTTCAGATTAATTTCTCCCCTTTTTAAAAGGAAAACTACAAAACCTCTGTCAGATATGGGACAGAAGTTAACAATAATGATTAAATTACGGGAGTGACCTCCTCACAGTGTTACTACTTCTTCCACTTCTTCATCAGCATGAAATGCTACTTGAGAAATACTCCATTCTACAAAAATCAATTTACTTAAATATTTATTTTTATACACTTACCCATACTGCTTAATTATTAATATATAAGTTTTTCAAAAACTTACATACTTTAATGCCTTTCATGACAGCATCTTCCAGACAAATGCTATCAAGTACAAAATAAATCAAGTGAACAAATTATTTGCACAACTTCACTTTATTAGAATTTGCTAACCTACAGCAACTATAAGAGGCACAACTTCAAAAGTACAGAGCCTTGCAGTGCTTGTCACTAGTTAGATATTAAATCCAGATTTACCTACAAATTGTTCTTAATGCCAAAATTAAATTTGAGATCTTCACATACTATCAGCTGAAAAGTATCAGCACTCAACTGGGGAAAAGAAAAATCAGAATTACATGAACACACTAGCTACCTAGATAACCCAGAAAACTGTAGATTTTCTGCCACTGGCAGGCCCCAGGGAACAGTCAGAATATCTAAACTGAGTTGATTTAAACCTCATTCAGGAGTGGGGGTGGTTCCCCTGCTAGCAGAGAGTGCAGGAAGCAGCAGCTATGAGCAGGACAGACAGACCGCAGGGACTCGCAGCAGCAAAGCTCAAGTCAGTCTGACTTGCCTTGAGGAGCAAACTTACTCAGCTTGTGGATTCCTTTTTTCTTGTCTTACCACATATCTCCAGTTACTGCTTCCCTTCTCAGTAGTTCCAGTTTCTTCAGTTTCAGGGCCGCATTCAACTCATTCCCTCATCTGTCTCTTCTTTTGATGCCAAAAATTTTCCTAGCATTTGACTTCTCCTGCACTCTGTTCATTCCCACTTTACTCCAACGGCTTCACCAGTGTCCAGGTGGATTACTTCACTCAAATTATCTTTCTTCTGAAGAGCATGCTACTTGTTAACTACAGTGTGTATTTAAGAAATAGAAGATTGTAAAGTAACTAAAAGTAACAAGAGTTAAACTAACTCAAGTGCAATTAAGTACATGATCATACAAGGACTCATTGGTTCAGACAGGGTTAAATACTTGACCATTCACTCCAGCTTCCAGTTACTTCTTTCCTGCTCTTTTCACTTCCTCCGGCCATCCATAGAGCACATCTGCAGGGTGGCGATTCAGGTCAGCAGACCTTTATTTCAATTTATGAAACAGAACTTGTTTTGGAGTTTCTAAAAATTCAAATCATGGCAGAGACATAGGCTAGGGTGATATCAGACTCACAGTTATATGAGAAAAAAAAAAGGGCAAAACCATTCAGCATCTGAGACTTGGGGTGGGAGCAAGGGGGAAAAGGAGAACAGCGTGTGGTGCTTATAACATGTCTCTGTGTGTGGTGTCAGAGGGCACGGCCAGCTGACAGCTCTGGTAACCAGAGATGGGAGAGGTTTCAGAAGCAGAATTATTCCTCTTCAGGTAAACTATAGTCCTAGACAATAGGCTTTTTGTTAGAAATCTATGCACAATGAAAATACACTGCAGACTCATATGGCAGCCTGGAAGATGCTTCAGTTAACAATCTCACTAGAAAATACAGCCATAATTCTTGTAATCTATTGCTTTCACAAGACTACTACTGCTCTGAAATATGAGTTGAATTGCAAAGGGAAAGAAGCCATACCAAAATTCTAAATTTCATTCCATAGTTCATGTCCAAAGATAAGAATTTAAGGAAACCTTTTTCAACAAATTTACATGTGAGCTACACCCACACAGCATGCTGGGAAAAGCAAACATCATACTGTATGGCAAAGTTGGGGCTTGCTGGTTTTCTATGTCAAACAATGAAACAAACAGCCCTTCCAAATACAATGAGATCAATCCATGAAATACAATAAACTGTCTGAACAAACACTTTCCAGTCCCTGGACACCAAGTCTTCCAGGAAACAAGAGGGAAACTAAGAGCCTGAGAAATGGTTCAGGCTTTTTGAGGCAAGGTAGTTCAAAATTGTCCTAAATCATGTTAGTAAAAATATACCTCCATGAAAGATAATTTTTAAAATTAATTTTATACCTATCTTCCCTTGAGTTTTAATTAACAATCATTAAGTTATTCTTGCAAGGTATTAAAAATACAAGGAATTACACAATATTCAAGCACTTCATGTCTTACAGTTCTTCACTTCTGTATTACAGCAGTTTGGCCTTCCTATATATCTGGTCAAAACACTCAAATTTGTTCATGATACCAGTATCTTTCTAGCACTCCCAGGTTGTTCTTGGAAAGCCTAGATTTTGTTGTTTTTATTGATTACTGCATGGATCCTTGATGGCAAAAAGCATTCTTAATAATTTGTGAGAACTTCAGAAATAGTGAAAATACTGAAATACTGTGAAGAAATACTGTGAAGCAATTTGAAATGACATATCACACAGAACAGAAATAATACAGATTGAAACATCAAGTGGGCCATTCTAGTACTAATCTAACCTGGCTGGTTGGTTGTGCAGGCAGGTGGAGTCATGAATGGAGTGCTGCTGCCACTAATGGAAGCAATCCTTGATTGACCGTCCAGTCTGACAGAAAATACAGGACAAATCTGTACAATTCAAAAAACCCCTAGAAACCTACAACTGTTTTTCCTTAACTCAGGTCACCCCTTTTTTTGATGGAGAAGTTCTCTATCAGATCCATACAACTTTTTTCTTCCTGACTCTGATTTTTATTTCATGAACATGACTAGCTGGAAGATAAATCTACAGACCAGGCCTAGCACAACAAAAAATTTTTTGCAGATTAGACAGCTCCTCTTGTCTACTCAAGAGGTGTCAGAAGACTCCTCATATCATCTGCCCCCTTTTCATAGGGGGGAGAATCTGTGCCCTAGAAAAACCCGACCTTTTCCTTCTGAGGCCTTACAACCATGCAACCACACACGGACATAATACACTCTGAACAGGGAGCATCTGAAGGACCAACATCATTTCCTCCCTGCCTGTGTTACATATTTTTTTCATCATATTCAGTGCCTGCTGTGATAGAAGACAAAATGGTCTACATGATGAAGCTCCTGAAATATCATTGCCCCTGGGAATAACCTGAAGTATGAGAACACAAATAAATTCCTTAGTAAGGTGGGACTGTGCAGCACCTGACAGAAAAAAAAGCATTTTCCAGAATGACACAAATCTGCATAAATTACAGTACAGCATACTCTCCACAGCATCTAGTGGCACAAATAATTTGTTACTGGGGCCATGAGAATCCAGGTACAAGGCTCATTCTGCCTTATCAGCAGGGCCAGATAATTCCACCAGGTTTTTACTTTGCCCTGGCAGATGTAATTTTCCACACCAGAAAGAGTCTAAGCCTCCTGATTTCTTAGAGGATATCTTCAGTGTTTTATTTTGGCATGCCTAGCTACATCATCTGTAGTAATCTGAAGTACTCCACTGTACAGGCTGCTGTGCTGTGAGAGCTGGCTCTGTGCTCCCAGGGACACTGCAGAATTTCTCTCAGTCTGCTTAAATATTATTCACCAGTGAGCCAGTAGAAGCTGAAAAATCAGCTCACTCTCCAAACTTCGGAGGTAAAACTAATCTGATAACAGCTTGCTTTTAAAAGAAAAGCAGTTACCCTCAAAAGGAAACCCATCAGCCTGCAGCAGTGGTGACAAATCAAAGCCACCAGTTGAGGTGAAGTCAGAATCTGACTTGTCAAGCTTTGTCAAGTAACAACTGGGCAAAATCCTTTGCTGAGCAACTCCTTCTTTCATCACATCCCACAGCTCTCCAAGTATTCAAAACAATTTCTCTAACAAATATGCTTGGTTTTCAAGAGAGATATAAAACTCAACTGCTTTAGCACAAGTTTGGAGGTACCTGGCCTGAAACTCCTCCACCCACAATCTCAGCCTCCTCTTGGGATACTGATGACAGAGTGGCCCTACAATTAACAATATTCGGCTGTGTCTGACGTCCCTGAAAACATAAGGCTGCTTGTGACACCACTGACTTCATTAAGTCTTCCTGAGTTGCAAACAAATTTACCAAAAAAACCCCTAACCCAGGCTCCATGCTGTGTTAAACCATCAGGCAAATTTCCCAGTCAGCCTTGCCAGCAAGCTGCCGATGGTCAGTGGGCCACACTTGCCACCTGGCTAATAGGTTGCCTCGTGTGGATGGAAGCAACAATTAAATTCGATCACTTGGCACAGAGACTCTGAGGCATGCATTCTTATCCTAATACTGATCCTGGGAATGTTGCCCAGAGTGCAATTTCTCTCTGATAAAAGAGCCAATGAAATTTAGCTTCTGCCTGTCCCACAGGACATATTAGACCACATTCTGATAGGTGATCCTCTTCTCCCTCCCCCTAAGATTCCTGCAAAAGGTCAAGTATTTTTTCTATCTCTCTATTTTACAGAGTAATTCAAATGCTGAGAAATATTTTCAGAAACACTTAAATTAAAAAAAATAAATTGTTACAACTTTAAAATCCCATGGTTTTGTGCACTATCAAAATACTATAGAGCAAACCACCTGAAAACTACCCTAATGTTCTATAACATTGCCATATACCTCTGTGTGTGTAGGACTGATATTTTCTTTCTTAAATTTAAATTATACATTACAAATTTTTAAATTTTAAAGCAATCTGGTGGGTTGACTTAGACTGGATGCCAGGTGCCCAAAGGCACTGCCACTGCCTTCCTCAACTAAACAGGGAGAAGAAATATAACAAAAGGCTTGTGGGTTGAGATAAGGACAGGGAGAGATCACTCACTGATTAATGTCACAAGCAAAACAGACTCAACTTGGGAAATTAGTTTACTATATTACCAATCAAACTGAAGTAGGATAACAAGAAATAAAGCCAAACCTTAAAAACACCTTCCCTCCATCCTTCCCCTCTGCCTGGGCTCAACTTTGCTCCCAAAATCTTTACCTCCTCTTCTCCCTGCACATGGAACAGGGGACAGGGAATGGAGACTGCGATCAGTTCATCAGATACATTGTCTCAACTGAGTCTTCCTCCTCAGGGGAAGGACTCACACTCTTCCACTGCTCCAGCATGGGATTCCTGCTCCAGGAAAGAGTTCCCCCATGAAGTTAACCAAGGTGACTTCTTCCCACAGACTGCAGTTTTGCATGAACTGCTGCAGTGTAGGTCCCTTCCATGGGGTGCAGTCACTTAGGAGAAGGCTGCTCCAGCATAGGTTCCTTCCACAGCATTACCAGTGCTGCCAGCAAACCTGATCCAGCATGAGCTCCTTTCTCCATGGGGTCACAGGCTCCTTTGGGCATAAATGTGCTCCAGCATGGGGTTCTCCATGGGCTGCAGGTGGAACTCTGCTCCACTGTGGACCTCCATGGGCTACAGGGGCACAGCTGCCTCACCATGGGCTGCATGGGAATCGGCTCTGGCACCTGGAGCATCTCCTACCCCTCCTTCTCCACTGACCTCGGTGTCTGCAGAGTTTCTTTCTCTGACATATTCTCAGTCCTCTCTCCAGGTGCAGTTGCTGCTGCACAGTAACTTCTTCCCTTGCTCACATGTGTTGTCCCAGAGGCACTTGCACTGTCAGTTATGGGCTGAGGCCTGGCCAGCAGTGGGTCTCTCCTAGATCTGGCTGGCACTGGGTCCACTTGATATGGGGGAAGTTTCTGGCAGCTTCTCGCAGAATTCGCACCTGGAGCCCCACTGCAACAAAAACCTTGCCATGCAAACCAAATCTACACACAAAAACCCATGTTAAACACAGGCTGCAGGCTGGCTAACTTCTGACAAGGAACACAGGTCACAGGAACACGTAGATGGGAATGAGAAAACCTTTCCAACAAGATCACTGCCTTCAGCAAAGCACTAAGAACTATCAGCTCAGCAGCTCGGAACACATGGAAGTGTGACAGGTTCTTTAAGGAAATCAGGAGACACCTCAGACACCACTCCCATCACAATGAGGTTAAAGGCCTTCACCATGAGCAGACCTACCAAGTACATAAGTTTTTCTATAGAAAAGTTTGTGGATTACACACTAACAGTCAAGAGTAAAATAACTCTCGTGGAGGAACCTTTGGAGTCCACATTACATCAAGTCTCCTGCTTTCTTTAAATCACTAACTATATAATACGACATAGCAAAACAAAAAGAAAGGCATGTAAAAATATTTCAAATTATTCTAGACAACTTCAGAATTCATTTGGACCACATGCGGTATCTACAACTTAGATATGTGGGTATTTTCATAGCTTCCTTTGGACAAAACTCAGGAAGTCATAACCCCATAGTCTTCTAATGTACAATGTTACACATGATTGTCTACAGGAATGTTTGGCTTTCCACAATTAACTGAAACTCCTGAAACAACTATAAGTCTTTGCCAGAGAAGATACACAACTAAATGTTTTACCCTTTTTTGTAATTCAGTGGTAAAAAAATTCCCACCTTTCTGTACATAAAGTGAAAGAATGCTTTATAATCCAGATGACCATGTGAAATTACCTTGGTAGCTTTTGACTGTATCTCATCTCAAGCAGATAGAACTTTCCTTCATCCGTTTACAGGTACTGTAAACTTTTCCTGATACAATGAGACCAATTCATTATTCAGACAACTGCATATTATCCCCAGAAAACACAAGTAATCTTATTTTTTTTGCAAAAGTGGTTACACACAAGAAAGCTATAATTATGGAGCGAACTCTTTTAGTAAGATGTTTGCTCTAGGGACTTCTTGGAGCATACCTGGCCTCTGAAATTTCTTTAAACATTGTCATTTCAGGGGAAAAAACAAACAAACAACCAACCAAAAAACAAAACAAAACAAAACAAAACAAACCACCTGGAAATTAGAATAATGGAATATCCTGATTTACACGGGATCCCCAAGAATCATTGACGTTCAATGCACAGGACCACCCCAAAATTCACACCATGTGCCCAAGGGCATTGTTCAAGCTTCTTGAGCTCAGCCAGCCTTGTTGCTGTGACCACTGCCCTGGGGAGCTGTTCCACTGCCCAATCACCCCCTGGGTGAAGAACTTTTTTCTAACATGCAATCTCAATCTCCCCTGGCATAACTCCAAGCCCCTCCCTTGGCTCCTGTCACTGTCACCACAGAGCAGAGATCAGTGCCTGCCCCTCCTCTTCCCCTCCCCAGGAGGTTGTGACTGCAGTGAGGTCTGCCCTCAGCCTCCTCCTCTCCAGGCTGAACTGACCAAGGGACCTCAGCCTCTCCTCATACGGCTTCCCCTCAGGGCCCTTCACCATATTTGCTGCTCTCCTTTGGACACTCTCTAACAGCTTTCTATCTTTCTTGTATTGTGGTGCCCAAAACTGCACACAGGACTTGAGGAAAGGCTGCAGCAGAGCAGAGCAGAGAGGAACAATCCCATCCCTTGACCAGCCAGTGATGCACAATTAGAAGAAATTTCTCAAGTAATAAAACAAGCTGGATATTTGCTAAAGTGCTCTTCACTCATCAGAATTTTAGAAAACATGACCATAAAATAATTGCCATCCTTACCATTTGCATGATGATACAGCACTTGATTTGCAAGTCTAAACTCAGGCTACCATGGCCTCAACATCTGCCCCAGCAGAGGTTGGAGTTAAGTAATGATGCCTCACATAGCAAATAATACACAAGTGTAACTCAGTGTAGACACTAAGGTGCTCAAAAATCTCAGCCATTTCAGCTATTACGTCTATTATTCATTTTGAATGCTAAAATGTTATACTGCCTCTAGTTCTTTGGTTACCATATTATGAATGCTTTCAACTTCACCTAAGACTTCCAATGACAAATTTCTGAAATACTACATCCAGAATAGATCTGAAGGGCACAAACAAACACAGGGCAGGAAAACCCATCAGCAGGTTCCCGGACATGCTGTACAGTTATCTAATACCTAATCTGGCCTCTTGCATTTCCTATTGATTTATATATTTGGAAGCAATGGTGAAGAACTCATTACATCTCAAATTCTCTTCTTCAAACCACAGGAGTCCTGGTGCCTTCATCAAGGATTTGAAAAAAAACTAAGCTGCCTTTTTTTCCCCCCATGGCAAATCCATGATAAAAAACTCATTGTGGTAAAAGGTGGTGACAGGCCACTTGCAGAGAACAATACAGATCTCCTCTGGTTAACTGCCTGGGAACAGGTTCATTTGTACAGCAACACCACCTTCCATGAACAAACACTAAAAGAGACGGACTGTATCCTGAAAAAAAAAAAGACTTGAAAAAGAATGGCTAAATTAAATCCACAGCTTCTTCAGCGTAGGAGAGATTTTTGTCAACAAAGCTCTAAGGGCACCAGAGGTGTGCTTGCTGAGAGCTGTGACACAACTGGTGCTCTGCATACTCCTCCAACTGCTCTGACAATGCTGACATGAGCTAACAAACCTGACAGCTGCTCTCCTTCAGACACATCTCAATACTTTATTTTGGAAGTTAAGCATCACCCCACAAGTTGTGGATGGACTGGGTGTTCCCAAGAGGCACCTGACAAGTACAAATGATCATTCACTGCTGTGAATGGTCTCCTAAAGACATCACTTTTTACAAAGATGAGCACAAAGCCTATGGAAGAAAGGGGGAAGGGAGAAAAGAGGCATAATTTGATTTTTAGTCAATTAAGCACTCTTGGGGTTGGAGAAGACCCCTCAGATACAACCACAGTTTTAATACATGCTTTATAGCAAAATACACACCAAGTGACAAGTTATTTTATTCTTCATATGTAGAGAAAGTAATTTAGACTTCACTCTGTTCCAGTGTGGCTTGAAAAATAATATGAAAGCCTTTCCATCAACATTGAGAGACAGCATCAGAAAAATATGAGCAAGCATTCGTGGTAGTTATTGTTCAATCATGTTTTTGAAAAATTCATGCTTATTTTAGTTTTGGAAAGCTTGTCCTGCTGCAAGAAACTTAAGATACTTGACATTGTTGCTTTAATATGACTTTAACAAAAAACTTCAGCTAACCAAAAAACCCTCAAACCCACAAAAAACACAACCCTCTGACTCTAGCAGCTTTTTCTATTTACTGAAGACACAAAAGCCAGCAGCTGACATTTGAATCTCATCTAAATTCAAACAGGAAATACACTTTAAGGCGTTATCAACTGCAGACTGATTCACCCTTGATGCAGTGGATTCTCCATTCTGAGAAGACTTCTAAATGCACAGGTAAGAGCATTTATGGCATACTGGGCTAGGAATATATGTTGTTTCCTTTTGCCCATGAACAGACAAGAATCCTGAACAAAATTACTCAAAGTTGAAAACAACACCCACACTCTCAGCCCAACCAAGCAGAGCTCCCCATATATAGGAGCGGTTTGAAACAGTGAAGACAAAGTTCCAGTGCACAGAGCATGGACCAGCACAAGGACTTTTTATCTTTCCATCTTTGTCCCATTTGTGGCTAATTAATAATGTTTAAACTTAAAAAAAAAACTTTGAAAAAAATGAAAGCAGACCTATTTCAGATGTATAAATTAGTACACCATGTGACGTATATCTTTCAACAAAAAGCTAAAACAAGTTTAACAGATACACTTTAAATTATTAATTACCCTAACTAATTTTTCCTTTATCTGTTTTTCTTTTGGGGAAAAAGGAAAACACACATCTTTTAATGCTCCCTTAATTTAGCTATTTAATTTCCTACTCAAATAAGTCAATAAAATTCTTGTTTTGATCAAGGAAAAATAAAGAGTTTGAATAGAGAGGTAACCTCTGTCCCTCTCTACAGTGAGAATCATCTGCATTCTATTAAACTATCAAGCCATTATATGTTAATCAGGGTTAACATATAAATAAAAGGACCAGCAAAATGTTTAACACTGGTAGCTTCTTTACTGGCTCTGCTAAAGTCCTATATGAATCTCAGCTGATTTAATCCTTCAGATGCATGACATCTATTTTATAAAATTATACAGGCAACACTGCAGCAAAATGTTTTTCCCTGCAGAACAGCTGTATCCTCCTCCTCCTCCTAAGCAATGTGGAGAACTACTTATAAAATAACAATCAATACTGTGAGATTTAGGGGAAGGCAGCAAAGATTTCCAAATAAGATTACTGGGTTATCTTTTCTTCCAGGTTTCTTTGCTTCCACCTTCTGTAACACAGACTATACACACCACTGCTCAAAGACCCTGCAAGACGAGGGCCCAGCTGCAGAAAAACATCTTTTGGGCTCGAAAAGAATTCAGTCCCATCTGGGTATATGCTCAAAAGAAATTGTGTATGACTTACAGACTTCACTAACAAGAGCACTCCTTGGAATATTTTCATCCTTTAAACAGGTAACAACAACGCAACTGAAGTGTCACTCTTCAGGTAGGTCCTTTCAGCATAACATAATTTCCACTGAACCACAAAGCCACTGAGCTTTCTTATTTCTTGAAGAAAGAAATTTCAGCCCACTAATGAACTGGAACTTCAGCATTCTCTGTTTGACAAGAATGCAAGACACTTGGAAGTAATGATAGATTTCAACAGTAGATACTTTTCAAAAGTATTTACTGGAAATAGAAATGAGTCCCAGTTCAGGGCACCAGCTTCCTTATTCAGGTAAAGCAAGGTGAAAAGCTGTCCAAGGGCAAATTGAAAGCAAACAACAAAAAAGTTTTTCCTGAAGGGTTTTATAAAGGATGGATTGGTTATTTACATTTTGCCTCTTTTTTGCCTTTACAGCAACATGAATAAATTAAAAGTACTATGTATATAACATACAATTAAACAAGACTGCAAAAAGAAGACATACATACATATATACACACACACACACAATCATGACTTTTGCTTGTTTAAATCCAAAATGCAATTGCTGGAACAAACAATTGCAGGAAAAATGTATACACTGGGGATTCAAAATGTGTAAGATTACATGCTTTATGAAGACAAGCAGGAACAAGTTCAGTATTCCTATTTTTAAAAAATGCAAAAGAACATTAAAAAACTTATTTATATAGTCCCTTCCTTATAAACCAAAGAACCTTTGGAATGATGAAATGACCTTCCACCTTATTATAAGCAGCTTTGAAAATGACTAAAATTGAGACAGAATTACAGCCTCTGCAGAAGCAGGCTCTGTTGAGAGGAGTATCTTGCACAGAAACACACAAGCTTTCCTTACTATCAGCCCTACCAACTCAGCCCAGAGCCAACAATGGGTTACTTTCTTGGGATTGCTTTAACAGTGAAGATTCTGTAAAGTATGTACCCTAGGTATGTCCCTGCATTTACTTCAGGTGATTTATTTAAGTATATGTGAGTGCAAGTCAGGAAACCGCTTTCCAGCACACAAGGAAGTCTGGAAAGCCTGACTTGGTTCTGCTGTCTCTGAAAGAGTTACAAGATAAAACAATAAAAGTTACTTAAGTAAACAGAAATAAATGAGTGTGTTTAAAAAGAAGCTCTGCTGAATAGAAGCAGTACTCTCACACATTCCTTCTACCATTAGTGTATTCTCAGAACTAAAATAGAACAAATATTTAAGTATATTTAAACAGAACCACACAACTCAATAACAAGCCTACAGCTCGAAAACAGAACTTGAAAGATCTAAGCAGTGTAACTAAATCTTAATCAAAGCAGCATGCAATCATATTCTGGCAGTCACTAGAGCAGATGCCTGCCACCAGTGTAATGTAAGCATCTCCATAACCTAACTCCTCCTTATTTAGAAAGAAGAATATCTGGGGTAAGAACAAAAAGAAAAGTTTGGAGTTACAGGAAACACAGGAAAGGGCGAGTTTAAAATGCTGTAATGTATTTTGCTTGAGCGTGTACATCTGGAAATTAGGTGAGACCCAGAAATTCTGAAGTTCTTTAAAATACAGGATGTATGTCTCCAATAAACCAGAATATTGTATGATAATTCAGTGACCTGATTAAGCAGGTTTTAACTGTCAGACTGTGAAAACCTTGTGTAGATCAGACTACATGGGTCTTGGCCTCTCCTAAAAGCAGAAAAGGGAGTGGGGAAATAGGGAGGAAACAATGATGTCAGGGAGCAGAGATATGTATGACCCAACCCAAAAACTCCTAATACTGTCCTTGGACACTGCTAACTCCTGCCAAGGCTTGCAAAGGCATCCAGTGGCCTTGGGTTATTTTGTGCTTCCTGAGATAACTAGGGAGGTAGAAGAGGCAACCACACAACACACATTCTTCAAAATACTGCTCAAACAGCTTCAAAATGCAAGCGTTCAGAAATTCTCCTGATGAATTAAGAGCTTGCAGGCTTTCCTTGTCTACATGCTCCCTCAGGGAGAAGGTTTATCTCTTTGTCACCAGACCCTAATGCTTTGCAATTTGTACAATGACAGTATCAGTTCTGCGCACAGAGTCCAGGAAATAGGTTTGGCAGAGTTGGGGGGCTTCTTGGCTGGCTATAGGGGGTGTTTTCTTCTGCTAAATAAGCCGAAAGCTGTTCACAGTTCCTCTTTGTTAAAAGATGTGAAATATTTATAAGCTATCTTAAGAGGAACATTCTTAGATACTGTAAAAGAGCAGCAGTTTGGATATGTAATTCTTATCACACTACTTGTAACTCGAGCTCAGAACTGTCGAACTGGAAAGCAGCCTCAGAATCCTGTATTCTGCCTCCAGGAGGGGGAGGTCATGGAAAAAAATAAAAAAGGCATCTCATAATTTGAAAACTGCATGATCAAGATGCTTTTAAAGATCCAGAATCTGTCGCACCAAATCCAGTGAGAACATGAGCAGGATGAAGCAATACCCTTCTGCTGACAGATGAGTTGACAGATGAGACTTTCAAAGGTGTATCAAGAAGAGCAGGAAGAACAAGCATTCTCCCTCCATCAGCTTCAAAGGTCATGACAAAGAACCATTTATCAGCAATGTATATAGGAAAGTGTCTTGCAAAAATTAAATAGCTATGAATATTTATACTTTTTATACTTTGACTGTGATGAAGAAGAGGGAGATTGTTTAGAATAATGAAACAGGTAAGGAAAAGATGTAGAAAGAGAACAGCTTTTTTTTTTAGCTACTGCTCATCTCCAGATGGAAGTTAAAAGACCCCAGAACTCAGCCTACCAAAACAGCAAGGGAAGGACTCACCTCAAAGCTCCTCAGCCTCACTGTGCTGCTTCAGGCACACCGACTCCACACGAGAAACCAAAGTGTCTATCTACTGCATGTGAAGTGATGACAAACATTGTGAGAGTACATTTTTTTACAGGTTTTCTAGCACCTGGATTGTTTTAAAAATATTTTCTACATTAAAAAAATAATCTTAGATTTTACGATTTTTAAACTCCTTCGTCATCTGTAAATATTAGAAGTTTTCACAGCCTAGGCTATAATTGTATATCTAAAGTTCAGTGTACTTGGATGAGCTGTAAGTTCAGACTGTTCTCATATTATGTTTTTATGAGAAATAATTGTGTCAAACACCAATGATACAGCAGCAGGATACACAGCTGCCACTGAAAAACAGATAAAAAGCTTTCCAAGCCACTGTCAGCAAGTGAAGCTAAAATAGTTAATGGAGAACCTAAGAAGTGCTAGATTTCTGCTACTGCACTACTGCAAACCAGTGCACAATTACAATGGGAAGATCCTTATAATCTAGTCTGATCTTTATTACATTAATCTTACTTTATTTTATCCTCCTTAAAATAGCTTCTTCAGATGTTACTATAATCAAATAAAATATAAAAAAAACCCGGTTTCTACATGTGAAATTTTTCCAATACAGCTGTTACAAAGAATATATCAGGGGAGGAACAATTTTCACTTTTTTCTTTAGCTGACTCTCTGCAAGATCACTGCTGTTTTCTGACAATAATGGTATTTAAAGTGATCAAACCTATTGACATATGCAAAATCAAAGAAAGAGACATGGAAGAAAGCCCAAAATTCCAAGAAAATGGACCACTTTTTAGAAGACTGAGTTAATGCACGAGACCACACAACAACAACAAAATACCTAGTGAAAAAAAACACAGCTGTATTCCCTTGATAGTTTCTTGAGTCTTTTGATGAAACTACAGCCATATCTGAGAAAGCTTTCCAGTTCACAGATATGTTCTATTTCTCATTCATGTTGCAATAAATCCTAATTAAAAACAGTAACAAAAAGGAAAACATGAAATGTGCAGTTTTAAATAAAAGCCAAGAAAGATACTGAATGCTTGTATTTCCACCTTCGAATGATGTTTGGAGGGGGAAAAATAGGCCTCGGAAGAGAAGCAGCAGTTGCAGAACTGCTGCCAATACACAAGGTAAACAAATAAAGGAATGTGGGGACAAATGTTTTTGCAGGGGCTTTGTGACTCGTCAAAGGGTAATGGTTTTAAACTGTGTGGTAAGGTTCAGAGTGGATACAAAGAGGATTTGTTTACCATGAGGCTTGTGAAACTCTGGCACAGGTGGCCTGGAGAGGTGGCAGATGCCTCATTCCAGGAAACAATCAAGGTCAGGATGGACAGAGCTCTGAGCAGCCTGATCTACTTGGAGATGTCCCTGTTCACTGCAGGGATTTGGACAAGATGATTTGGAGATCCCTTCCAACACAAACCATTCTGTGATCCCATGAATTAAGCCCATGAAGGTTTGGGCTTAAATCACAGTCACCACCTTAAAAGTAAACACGACTTGTAAATGGCCACTTTGGAGCTATCTCCATACATTTATGTATACGCAGTACAGAAACTGTCATTTTCAAGCAATCAAAATTGAAGGAAGTAGCAAAAAGAAGACAGGCTAAGAGATCTTAATGCCAGTACAAAGTAAATACCTGAAAAAAATACAAACAACTAGGGAAAAAGATTCTTGCCTTTAGTATTTGGGGAATTTTCTCTGGTCTAGTAATTTGCCTTAAGGCTTCTCATACTCTACCAAGTTCCAGCATGGTTTATTTAACAATTTGTTTGAAAAAAATTAACACAAAAAGGATTCTGTGGAGTTGAGTGGTAACATTCACATTTGATAACACTGCCAAGAAAAATCCAATTGGAAAAATAACCAAATTATTTGCTTGAACAAGGCTTGCAGAAGGCCAGAACACTGATACAAAACCCATCACAGTTTATTACATATTCTAACAGAAATGATACCATTGTCCTCTCTTGAGCTGGAAAACTTGACAAGCATAAATTTATGCTGAAAAAAATTACTGTCAAGTTTTCAATTATATCTATATAAAAACAGTTCCCTACCAGGGGATAACAGGCAATAGTTGACTAGGCAACAGGGACTAGGCAACAATTCTACCTAGAGCCATTTCCTACCCTGCATCACAAAAATAGGAAGAAAATGACCCACAGTTCACTTTGAAATAAACTCTCTCATTCTAAGCCCGACAATAGGATTTTAACACTTGCAGAAAATCAGGGGACTCACAAGAAGTAAATTAAGAGTGACTCCTTTCCTGGCAAATTATTTGTCATGTTTGCAAACCACTGCCAAATCTAACACTGACAGGAAAAACACTTGAGAACGTCAACATTTTTTAAAGTCTTTCCATTGTTTCAAATATGCTCTTCAAAACATACAGCATTTAACATCCATTGCATTATGTTATCTTTCCCAGGTCACAAACACCCATAATTTAAAAAAACATAGGTAGTAACTGCTGTATCACAAGACTATGTACAGTTATTTCTGCTAATACAAATGCTAAGATTTAAAATAAGAGCCCCAATCTATGTGGACAATTAAGATGTCAGACTAAAACGAATTTAAAAAAATAAAATGCTAGGCATCCACCCAATAGCTCCCACTGACAAAATATTCAGATTGAGATTTTCAGATAGCCTGTAGTACCAAACTATTTGGCAGTTCTATTGGCTCAGCTCAGTATAAAGTCAGATTTAAATCAGGGAATAGAAGACTACCACAAATGAGGGATAAACAGAAAAAACAGTTTACACAGTTTTTCATTCCCCAGCCTAGATCTTCATAAAGCTAGAATGCACGCCATCTGAAATAAACAAACCTTAGTTACAAGTAACTAATTTTAGAAGTGAATAAAAAAAATAAATAGTTAAGTCTCCTTCTAAAGAAAGATCTGCTAGAAAAAGCCCACAAATCTGACCCCAAAAAAAGGGCCAGCACTCAGTGCCACATCTGTTAGCTGAGTTCTTCCCTCCTGTGACACAGAAGGATGAATGCACAGTTTTCATTTTCGCCCCGATACACAATACAAACGAAAATTTAACCACTGAATCCAGATAAACCAACATGGTTGGTGTTACACAAGGTCAAGCAATTTCCACTCAAATCCTCCAATCACTAACTTTGACCCTATAGGCTGGTTAGAAATCAGGTGCAGTACCATCTGCAAGAGCTCTGGAGAAAAACAACATGACCTCTTCATAGGAACTGTCAGCCCCACGGACCCTGGTTGCTGACCCTGGTTGCTAAAAATCCCACCATCAACTCTCACAGGTTGAAAGAGACCTCCCGAAGTTGCTCAGCTCAGCCCCATGCCCACTAAAAAGCCAAATTCAATGTTCAGTTAAGTGCTCAGGACTTTGACAAGGAATATCCTGCACATGTCCAAGAAAGGCAGTTCTGCAGCCTCTCACAGTACGTGTCCCAAGGACCTCACCATTCTAATTATTATTTTTTTTTAATCCAGTAAGGAATTACCTTGCTGTAACTTGCAACTACTAATTTACCATCCTTTCAACATGCACTCCTGGGAAGACTCTAGCTCCACCTTCTCTGAAGATAACAAACATCATTCCTCAGCCTTCTGCAGGCTGAGCAAACACACCTGGTGCATGGCAACCCCTCTCCTGCAGGCCACACCACTGCATCAGTCTCCCCCTAGTACTGGGGAACCCAGACCTGGAAGACCAAGCTTGCAGCCTGCTGGCTGGGATTTCTCTTCCAATCCAGCAGAACACTGAGCCAAACCCAAAAGGCTTTCAGCTTGAGCCCACTGTTGTCCTGCCAGTTGCAGACCAGAGCTAGAACTCTGTGTAACCTAAGTTTGAAATTCTTCAAATAACTGATATGACGGGTTTCATGTTGATTTGGATTTTTTTGTTTGTTTAGGTTTTTGATAGGTTGGACTTCTGAGATCAGGACAATGACTTAACCTACTACACAATATAATAAAAATGAAAGGCACAGACCCACCCACTATCTCACTGCCCTTTCAGACAGGTGAACAAATAGCAGCTTCATAGCAAAACCAACAGCAGACACAGAGCATATCCTCCATTCCCTAGGCCCTCAGCTCCAGCCCCGTGTTAATTTAGTGCCAAAATAATTTTGTTACTTGCCACGGCAGATTAAGGGAAGTGTTTTTATGAAGATCTATGCAAACATTCTGCAAGGTAAGCATGTGTGGGCGGAAGCAGTATAACTCAGATACGTGAGTTAACTTACAGTGACTCCAGCAGCTGTGCTCCTCTTCAGCTAAGGCAAGAAATTGGGTGTTAGTGATAAACTTTTACCCAGAGCTGTGCATTTATTAATTTGCCCTGGATCTCAACACAGGGCCTTTACCATCACAGACTACTGGCAGTTCCCGAATTGGCCGAAATACCTAAGTAAAACCCATTATATGTCCATTTATAGTTATTTTCTAATTTCTAGTCAATATACACACTGATCTCAGTATGAAAATGATGAAACTTTTAACTGTGCTGAAACCCATTACAGAGGTACAGACTAAAACAGAAACAAAAATGTGTGGTGGTTTTTTACATCAATTACCTTTATATATTCACAACAGCAGCTGCATCCACTGCATAGTACTTCCTGTGAATCAACTTTTTTTTAAAACAACACCACACACATTCTAAATTACAGCATGAGGAGCAGTAAATTGAGAAAACACTGAGAAGAATTTGGCAATAGAGTATCTGAGGTGATGAAGTAATTTAGTTTTACTACATATAGGCTTAAGAAGAAAATGAGATTTAATGTCAATGTTTCATTTTTGCTATTACCATCAGATTTTATTGATCTTAGGGTAAACTCAATCTTAGCAATAAGTTTATGTACAGATTTTAACCAGACAGGACTAGATTTCATATGTTCAGGCTGAGGTGAAGAAAAGGTCTCCAGCCTGTACCAGACACACTTCTGCTGGCAGAGATGCAAAAGACTCCCTGCAGTGAAACAGAAAGAATCAGTTGGATCCCTTCAGTTTTGGGGAGCTCAGGGATGTAGCAGCAGCAACTCTCAGAAAGAGTTTGAGAACAAGATACTCTCCTCAAGTGCTTCATTTTAACCAAAACAACTGCACAGGACTCTTCAATTCAGCGTGTGATGGCTTTTATTTGTGGGAGGAGGGAGGGGAATAAAAGGAATTCCTTTGACAAGAGAGCTGCACTGCAAACCACAACCAGGATCATTTTACTTCTTTAGCTACAAAGAGATTACATGCCATGAAGAAAAATCCCATGATCTAACAGCTTCAAGTTATTTTACAAATAATACCGCTCTAACCAGTTGCCAGAGAAGATATTTTTGCAGCTGATTTGCTTTGTACATTTCACAGCATTTGATACACAGTATTTATCATTTAAGCTCTGATGAATGTGGTATCTCATGGCCTTGCTGAGCCTTCCCACGGACAAAGCTGTATTTAGCTTTTGAACTAAATCTAAAGTAATTTTTTATCTCATGTTTGTGTTAATATACTGAAGGTATAGGAAAAAAAATCAACAGTTGTAGACTCTTGATTGGCAGAATGATTTACAACCTGAATTAAAAGTGGGGGGAAGAATACAACACCCCAAACAGCACAACACAACATGCTCAGAGTTTCAAATTGAGATGTCCTCCTTAGTTTCTTTGACCTGAAAAGATTTACGCAGCCCAGAGAAGCACACAAGACATGCTAATGACCCTTCAGGAACAGTAGGTACCAGCTGATGTTGCTGTAACAACTACAATAAATATTCCACAAAACATTCTGTTCCGAAGTCAACTTGAAACTTTAAATACAAACTCAGCTTTATTATAAAAAGCCTTAATGATATTCTCCTGCAGGTCGGTTTTTTTTTTAATGGTGAAAGCTTTAAGAAGTGTGCACTAAGTACTCAACCATTGTTCTGCCAAGGAACAACTGAGTACTGCTGCAGTGCAAACATGAAATGGAAATTACACGATGTTTAAAATACATTACTTTAAATCAGTATTTTGTATCCATGGGAAAAGAAGGGAAAACAAGCAAAATACAAATATCTACACCTCCACGAAAAAAAGCAAATATTTACCTAGAATTTACCTAATACTGTAAATACAGGTAACAACTTGAAAAATGAGAAGGCAATAAAAGCATAAGATAATTAACCTTCTAGCTCTCAGGGAAATATCTGAAGCACAATAGTGTGCTTCCACAAAGTCCTTATAACCACTGTTACAGCTAAGCAAAATTAAACAGCGCCACGAGGATTTCTGATCTCTAAAAATAGCTCAAAACCAAGTTCTTTCCTAACAAGCTGTTATGCTTACTGGGAGGCAAGGCAAGGCCCGAAAGGCTGCGGCGGTGAGACCCCGGGCCCGGCGGTGCCCGTGAGGGGCGGCGGGCGCAGGCCCCGCGCGGCCCCTCCCGGCGCGGGCGCGGCGGCGGCGCTGGAATGCGGAGCCCGTAACCCGAGCCGCGCCGCCCCTCCTCCCGCACCGCCGCGCTCGCACACATTGAACCTCAAAATGGCATCCCGGCACGGCCTGCCCGGGAACCTCTCCTGAAATGGGCAGGAAGAGGAAAAGCCTTTTCTCGGGGTCCGGCCCCACCGCGTGCCCGGCCGCGTCCCCTGGCTCCGGCAGCCGAGGGGAGCCAGTGCCCGGCTCCGGGAAGCAGCGCTGCCCTGCCACGCAGCTCCCGCAGTTCCCCCTCCTGCGGGCCACCTCTGCCATGGCTCAAACCTCACCCCAACTGCGCTACCCTTAGACACGAACCCGTTTTACTCAGAAGCGAGGAACTCGTAAGAACAGCTCATCCATTGCAAAGGCCTCGCATCTGAAAACCAATGCATTCATGTAGATCCAACGAGACAGATGTTTGGAACGATGTGAATTGTCCCTTTCTCAAATGAAAGGGACAATTTTGTTATAAATTCACTTAACTTTCCAAACTATAGGTGCATAGTTTATTTAGGATACAACAACACTACAATGTCTTAAGTTTCAGGTCAATTACGTACAAGCACAGAAATTAGTAAATTACCCCTCAAAAGAGATGTGAGATGATCTTACAGATTAACTGTCTCCATCTATTTTCTCTAAAAACGAGTAGTATTGTACCATGAAAAAATGCTGTTGCAATTTGGAATAAGTATTTTTCTGTAAACAAAACGGACAAGAATTTTACCATTCTGAACATACTGGAATTACTAAGATGCCATTATGCTACCAGATACCAGAGACTTGAAAAAAATAATCATTCCAGTGATAGCACATGTAAGAAGAGAAAGAGAATAACCTGAAAAACATTTTTCTAGTAATTGTAATTTTACTCATTAAGCACACTACCAAAAGTTCTATCAGGAACTGAGAAAAAAAGCCCCCCACGTGTCTCAGGAGGGTGCAAGTCTTTCAGCCATCAGTGTGGAACCAGGAGCTCACACTGACTCTCTCTGGTTTGACTCCCATGGGAGGTGCTTTGTACTCCCCTTGGCTGAATTAAATCTGACACTGCAGAGCACTGCTAAGGGTGGTAATTCTGCAACTCTAGCAAGAAGAGACCTTTAGATAGGTAGACTACCTCTTTTCATGTAAAAAAACATCTCACCAGCAATAGGCTGCCAGAAACTCTTTGCTGTTACAAAGGTTTAGGCCTGGATCTTAAGTCAAAACCAGAAATTCAGAGCTCAATGACTTTTACACAGGATTCTTTCACTCGCATGGTTTCCTCTGTATTGGTTCACAACTACAAAATAGGAAAGAATGCAAAATGCTGAGACCTTGACCTAAAGCACTGTCTTCACGGTAAAACCCTAGAATCTAGTGAGGAATGCTAAATACCACTATGATGAGAGCTTCCAAAAGACTTTAAATCTGACAAAAAAGTAACTAGAGTAGGCAGGATGATGAAAATAATCACTCCTATTGATATAATAATACACCTATCAAAAATCCCCACTATCAATAAATGTTATTGCAGGTCAAGGACCAGAAGCACTAACAACTGGCTACCTTCATAATTCTAGGGAAAATAAACATAGAATTGATTATTTTTTGTTTGTTATGTATGAGAACAAAAACCCTACTCAGGTGCCTTTGTGACAGAATATGAGCACTTTGATAAATTTTTTTGTTTACTGCAAACAGACTTAAATTTGCAGTAAATTTGCCTTTTTACAGAAGGCAAAATACAGTCAATTTTACTTCTGTGTATCATACGTGATAGCATTTTGTCTCTCAGATTAGGTAAAACTCAGACTTCTAAATTTTTCCCCAAAGCAACCTCTCCTATCTGTTAGCATTCTACAGAATTTAATTTCCAATTTGTAATTTCTATCAGATAAT
This sequence comes from Irena cyanogastra, assembly GCA_013397155.1. Lineage (NCBI taxonomy): Eukaryota > Metazoa > Chordata > Aves > Passeriformes > Irenidae > Irena > Irena cyanogastra. The sequence continues at coordinate 307,751 of VWZV01006847.1, forward strand.
CAAAATGTGAAGTATTTTCTATTTTAACCAGAATTTCTCTATTAACCTAAGGTAACAGAAAATGTCATACATATAACAAATAAACAGCTATTTTTCTTTTAAAATATATTTAATAAAGCTTACTCATTGGAATAAAATTTATTCAAATTGTTGGTTAGCAGTGGAAGAGCAAGTATGTTCACACATTAGAATTGAAGCTCAAAACACCATAACATGATTACCTGACAGCTATTAAATGCCCTGCAAGAAGTTATTAGTGTTGATTCTCTTTCAGAAGGCCAATATAACAGTTCCACCCTTAGCATCCTCCCTGTAGTTTTACTTTGTTGTGTCTTTTTTAACATAAACTTTCCCGTCACTCCCACAGGTCGTGTTTTGGTCTCAAGACCTATTATTGGGATATTTCACACAACAACTATATATAAAGAAAATTAAACCAGTGCTAAAACTACAAAGTAATCCTAAAGGTTTCAACAGGGGTTAAAGCTACTGTGCTAAAAATAACAAGATGTATACATATTTTACCAAGTATTCTGTTTCCCAAAAGAGCAGACAGAAAACACCACTGTGATGTTTTACAAGGACATTCACAAATACCTTCAAGTACTTCAGCACAAGTTTCATGGCAGCAAAGATTACAATAAGTCACTGTGAGAGGGAGAGGGAACCAAGGAGAAAAACAAAACCAAAACCAACCAAAAATCCCAACTCACACTACCATTGCAAATTAATTTTAACAAATGAAAAGCAGTGTCAGGAAATACACCTGCTTATAACAGTTTTAGTATTTCCACAATCACAGTCTTTGAAAACTACAGACCACGTATCACAGAAACATACAGCCATGGTGAAAAGATGGTGAAGAAGAGACACAAAGATTACAGAAAGTATTGTTAGAAAGTACTTTGGAAGTGGAAAATGTCCTTTAACTTCTTTTTGTACTTCTCTTGGGTGCATGAGTAACACAGAGCCTGACAAGTGTCATTCTAAACAAAATGTCCTTTTGAACACACTTACTTTCCCATGAGAAATGTGACTGTGAACATTACTAGCTGCTCTTAGCAAGTGCCACTTTATTCACTGATCTCTAACATACCATGATCAAGCAGTCCCACTGAGCTGTAACTGAATGCTGTGTGCCTGGCCAAGGAAGATGTGCCAGTCACTGCTTCCAGGAGAAGAGAATCTTCTGAAAGATGTATCCAAATTAATGGTTTTAAAAAGTTCTTTTAAAAGTGTATTTTTAGAAACTTGCATTCTAAATTAAAATTAAAAACTCAACAGTATTGGCAAATTTCTTTGCACGAGATTAAAATATTTCCTAGTATAGCTTCCAAAAGCATAAATTGTGGATGATACTATTTCCTGCTGAAGAGAAAACTCAGTGCAGAAGAATAGCATTAGTCAAATGCAGCATTTTCAAAAAACAAGTGAATTTGCAACAAGCAGTTTAAGCAGAATCTGTTTTTTATTACAATGTAATAGGTTCCGTAGGTGGAAGAGTGTGGACTGCAGACATACTAGTATATAAACATGTGGCTGCATCAGTACTCCTATGAGCTTGTCAGACATTTCAACACTGTATTTTTAGATTATTCTCTCATACCAATTGCACTGTACTGTTACAGTGGCATTTAATTCCATTATGTTCATTGTCAAAAAGCTAATCTTCTGCTTTAACTACAGCAGTCTTTTGAAAAAAATACATTTTTAGAGACTGTATTTAATTCTCATATATATTTTCCCAGTCATAGCCATGAGCCAGCTTAGTGTAATACAGAAAAGAGCACCCACATTTCACTTTCTATGCTATGTCACTTCATGCTCCTTTTGACCAACTCTGTAAAAATCCTTGGATTTGGGGATAGCACACCTGTTGTTATACCTGAGCCTGGTATATAAAGATTTTATTGTGCTTTCTCTCTGTTCTAATAAAGCCTGGGTTAATGAGGAGAACAGAAGAAAAAAAACTTGGCTGAATTGATCTACTCTTCCCTGGCAGTGATGCCAAACATACACCTATGGTATTTCTAGTTTTAAGAACTAGAAAGAATCACTCAAGTGATTCTTTCATCTCAAATTTTTCTCTTCATTCCGGGGAAAAAAAGAAGTCATCCCACATCAAACAAATTGCATTATGAGCAACAGACATAGGAAGGCCTGGTTTCCTACAGATTTGTTCTATTTTGGTCTATATCTTTTTCCAGGGTAATTGCTCCAGCTCACTATATATCCTGTATGATTTCACTCTCCCTGTCCCTCAGCAATAGATCCATTTCCCCACTCACACACATATTCCTCTAACTGCAGTTGTCTCTCCCTTCCCTCCCACATCTTCTGGTGCCAAACAGTGTATTGCTGGCTGGACAGTAATGTGCATACTGACCTCCCTCTTACCAGGCAGAACAAGTTTACTGAACACTTCTGATCATAACATCCTTCACCTCTGGGGACACTAACAGAGCTCAAGACCTTTGAAACAGAAACAGTGTGACATCCACTCCATAATCTGACTAGACATCTAATCTTCAAACCTGCTGATACATGAAGCTTGTCTTTGAAGTTTTAGGTATTAGGAGCTTGCCAAACTCCAGAACTTTACAGACTACATCAGAGGCAAAAAAATGTAACAGAACTACAAAACAAAAGACTCAACTGTGAAAGAGTGAAGAAGAATGTGGGGATGGGAAAGTAAAGATTCTGACCAGCTCATTTTTGCTTTTTGGAGTGAGAATATAGTCAATAAGAAGCTACACAGGTTCACCAACATTCAAGCTAAAACAAAAAACAAAACAAAAAAAAAACCAAAACAAAAAAAAACAAAAACAAACAAAAAAAAATAGGCACTCCAAACTGGGTAACATTCCCAAACAGCAGACTTACCCACAAGCACGTTACATTACAACTAAACTGGGCCTGGAAGGGGCACTCTTGTTCTCTATGCTAACAGTAACACTTGATCTGCCCCCACAACCACAGCTAGACTGGCAAGAAGTGAAGCCTACTGAAAAAAAAAATTATAAAAAGGCAAAAAAGGGCAATGGGCTCTCAGCCAGTGTAGATTCCTACATCATCAGAGCAGTGCCAGCCAGTGCTGCTGCAAAGGAAAAGGGAAGGACGCACCAGGGTGGCGTGAACAAGGAGTAGAACTGGCCCTTCGAGTGTACCCGGCTGCTTAGGCTGCTTATCTGCAGCACAGAACTGCCCTCTCCATCTGGCAGTTAATTATTCATCCAGCAGACATCAATGGAAGTCTACCTGGCTACACTGCTCCAGTCCTTAGGAAATTATATGATCAATCTTTCCACACTAAGCAAAATAAACTACCTGAACAGAAAATGTTTAAGATAAGGCAGATACAAAAAAACATGTTACTTCACGTTTGATGGCAGTTTCGTTAAAGCAAACCTAACAAATGTGTCAACGAAGGCAGATGGGTGCCAGTGCAACATAAAAAAAGCTGTAGGCGTTACAGACACTACTAAGTGCAACAGCAGAGGAGCTGACGTGCCTGGCTGTGTGTGGGTGTGATAAAAGGCCTCCGAATTCGCCGCCTGCTCTGTGGCAGATGTCTAGCCCAGCACTCTGCCTGTGACACTGCCCGCTATCAGACCAGTGGGGAACTAAGGGAGAACAGAGCTCTCCCTGGCTTCATCCAGAAACCCGGAGAGTTCCTGACCTACAACCAAGCACAAGTGACCGTGCTATTGCCATCAGTGCACACATCCGTCAACAAATCTGTGTGATTGCAAATCTGCACAGGACTTTCATCTCCAACCACGTATTCTGGCAGTGACTTTTCGACTGAAATATTTGCTGTGAGGAAGGAAAGAAACGCCCCATTTTACCATCCTTGTAAACCTGCCATTCCCTTACAATGTGGAGGAAAAAAAAGTAGTGGCGAAACACTATTCATCAGTTTCTTAATTTCATTTAAGGTTTGATAGATTACCATCACCATCTCTCTCTCCACTGTTTCTCTTTCCTTAACAGAAGAGGTCCAAGTCTATTTAGTACTGCACCCTATTTGTACTGCTGGAAGAAGGAAAAATCAAACCAGAACAAAAAATATTGCCTTCTCATTTTAATGGGACTGTTGAAATTGTGTTACCAAAAGGCATGTCCATATATAATGAACTTGTACAGCTGTATAATCACATTTTTAAAAAACTGTATAGAATGCTGCTTCAAAATTGGCTTAAATTCATTTAAGCCTGTACTGATTGTAAGAAGGGAAGTGCTGGCCCTCCTCTCCTCTTACTCCTCATAAAGTACCACAGTGAGCTGGAAATACTGAAAACCTAGGGGTTTTTTTATGCGGTTAGTTTTCAGTTAAATTAGTGAACAAATTCAACCTTTCACTTGGCCGCAAGCACAGAAGTGACAGTGGAAACACAACAAAGAGAAGAGAGGAAAAAAAATTTCAACACCAACGCAGATGGGTTCAATCTAAAGTAAGAGCTTCAAAACAAAGATCTCTCCAAGTGTCAATACCTCATTTAGAGGCTGTTACTGTTTTTGCCTCTGTTTGAATTAAATTACATTGCACTTACTGTACCTCATCCAGTATTTTATCATCCAGGCATTCAATACTGCTCAAGCCAGTTTACAGTACCTGTAATCAGCTACAAATTTCATCACACTATCCATTCCCCCCTTCCACATTATTTCCAAACACACAGAATAAAGCAGCCCTCATTGCTTGCTTCCAGTGAGGCTGTCACCACCTCTCTGCACCTGGGGTACCTGCCCAGTTCTTCCTGGGAGCCCAGAACCGGCCAGGGCCTTCCAGATGTGTCTCACCAGTGCTGAGCTGAAGGGCACCATCACCTCCCCGAGCCTGCCCACAACACTCACCCTTGGACAGCCCAGGAGGCACCTTCCCAGGTGCAGGGCTTGGCACTTCCCTCTGTAGAGCTTCATGAGGTTCCTCTCTGCTCCCTTCTCCAGTCCATCCAGGTCCCTGCGAGGGGCTGCACAACCACCTGGCCCACCAAACACTCCTCCCAGTTCTGTATTGCCTACAAACTTCTGAGGGTGTGCTCTGTCCCATCATCCATGAACGTTCACTTGGTTGCACTGTACTAGAAATCCAGCTCGACCCCTGGGTCACACTGCTAGTGATTGGTCCTCAGCTGCACTTTGTGCTGCTGATCACAACTCCTTGAACCTGGTAGCTCATCCAATTTTCAGTCTATCTCACTGCCCATCTATCCAGTCTGTACTTCCATCACGTTGTTGATGAGGATGTTACAGCGACACTGCCACTACCCTAAGGAATTCGGGATAAACAATATCCACTGCTCCCCACTCATTCACTGAGATAGCCTCCTGCAGGCACCTACCAACATCATCCGTGCTGACCTGCTGCTAGGCCTGACCCAACCTCTCAACTGACTCCTCATTCACCCAACAGGAAGAACTTCAGGAATCTCCACAGCACTGTCACAACAAAAATCCCCACAACACCGTGCATCCCTCACCACCTCAGCCTGTCCTTCCTGGAGAGCCTGTAAGGAGCCCTTGCAGCACTCCAGCCACATCAGCTGTCCCACCTCATCTCTGATCAAAACAAGATGCGATGCGACGGCATACAGACCTTCAATTTCTCCTGTTTGTGCCCAGTCTTTTCCACAACATATGGAAAATAGTGAAATGCAAATAAAACAATCAATTTAGTTTAAGTTTTAGAAACTTCATACTGGCTACATTTTAACAGCCTGATACCTCATTTCACACTATGACAAAGTTACAGATGCTAGAGAGAAAAATCAACAGTGACAGTGGAGTAATAACGCATGGATTGATAGATATGAGAAGAGGTTCTTTGCAGTTATATACAGAGCAAGGAGATTAAGAGTTCTGGCACTCATATCCCAGGTTAGAAGAGAGCTCTGGGCTCCTCTCCAGGGCTCAAACGCAGCAAGCCTTTCTCACCATGCCACTGCTCCTCTGCCCACACTTCCTGTTACCTGAATCCAAAGTCCCACACCTGTTCTTTCAAATGCTCAAGAGACCCTGGGATCTGTATTTACAGCACACCCACAGCTTCTCTTCTCAAAGTAACCCAAAGGAGATTTATTTTACCTTCAGCTGGTCCAAGTACACACAGTAAAAAATACCTTCCAGTAAACAACTACTTCTTCCAAAAGCAGTAACTGTTTGAAATCAAGATTTGAAATCACTGAAAACTCTTGACATTTCTCTTACATAACCTCAAACTTTTAAATTTTGGTAAAAATGCTCTGAAGCAAGAGTCCCTTTATACAAAGCAAAAAAAAATCATCTTAGTGTCTTTTATTAACTAAATCACCCTTTGCATCAGCACTCAAACCAATGCTTTCTCAAAGACCAGCTCTACCATATGTAAATCTTAGTACAATCAGGTAACTCTGATAAGCGCCAACATTGTCAAAAAGTACAAAGACAAAAAAGAAAACAAGAGAAAATGTAAAATTACACATTTTTATAACCTGTTTAGTAGCTTAGAGAGACCTTTTCTAATGACAGTTGTTTCACGTGCTGTGGATGTATACTGAAATGCATTTAATGCGCCTTACAGACTCAGCTAGCTCCTGGTTATTGGGATGTAGGAAGAAGCTGCCCCAGAGTGGTGTAATTCCACAGCTGTCTGCTAGACTGTCGTACGTGCTGCTCTAGAGCAATACTGCTGGCCATTGATGGGAGCAAAACACTTTGAAGCATTTATAACATTCTTTTCTCACTAGTGCACCCGCCTTTCATATAGTTTTAGTTGGTTACTTTTCCCATAACCAACTTCTTCTCTGAAATTAGGTCAGCAGAAATTAAAAGATATTTATAAAGAACAATCAAGCAAGAAAATCACAGAATTTCATTGCAGCAAAAAACTATACACAATCTAGATGCTTAAGGACAAAGAAGGAAATTCTTACATCAGCTCTTCCCTTCACCTCTATTCTCCAGGCTCCTAAGACTATTTCTGACAGTATTCGAGAGATGTAAATATTATACAACAGCATTTGAAGCTTTGAGAAAAACTTGAGTAATGCCATTTTTGCAACAGAATCTCTGGCTAAGGAATGCACAGCTGCTGAGCAGATGTATAATTTCAGCATTTAGATGCTATTATTTCAAGGGGGATTTTTTTCTTTACTCTATGTTTTCAGATTTTCTATTTCCATCTGGTTTTTGACCTCCTTCAGCTTAGTCCACTCTTCTCTGTTTTAGTTCATTACACCAAAATAATTTTCTGAATTAGAAACATCTCTACATTTAAAAACTTGTGAATTTCAAGAGAGGTGGGGGAGTGAAACAGGGCCAGGGACAGAACAAAACCAGACAGTTCAACAGAGGCTTGGGTTTGAATAAAAACTGTCCTGTCTGGATCGGGATTGATTTTGCAGTTCCCGGTCTAACCCAAACTGGCGAGCATCTAACTGCATTCTTTCCATGAGATTTTAAGAGCAGGAAACTGAAGAATATCAGCTATATGGGAATGTTTCTACACTTTGCCAGAGCCCTCTGCCATAAACTTCTGAGTATAACAACACTCCAGGTTTTGATTCTTCTTAGAGTTATGATTAATTATAGTTGTAAGTGTAAAAAAAAAATAATTCACTATGTACTAAAAGAGCTTTACAAAACATATAAAGATTAGTTGTCAAATCAATTCAGTAAAGAATTTATTAATGCAAGAGTAGTAAAATATTAAAAAAATATATATCAAGACAGCATTGTTTAGAAAAATTTCTATTCATCTAAGTCAAGTAGAGGACTAGGGCATAGAACATTGTCTTAAACTTCGATCCCCACTACAAGTTTAAAGATGAATTACCCCGGCAGACCTACTGATTCAAATGTGGCAGACTGGCCATAAAACCTATCCAATTTTCCATTTAATTTTATGCTCAGAATAATAATTTGTCTGGGTTGGGAAGGGCACAATCTTCAATCCTAACGAATGGCATACACATCAGAATATTCTACTCAGAAATACTCAGAATATTCTATTCAGAAAATAGAGAATATTTTCACACACACACAAAGGAAAATTACTAAGAACTAGTAAATATGGAAGACAAAATTATAAAAATACATCTATACTTTAAAACAAAACCCCACATTTTCATTTGGTGGGATTTATTGTTTGCTTTGTCTCCAAGAGAGGAGACATTCAAACCAAGTTTAAAAAAAAAAGCCTTTAAAGTGAAACTTCCCATATCTTCTATCATCAGGGACATTTTTGCTTAATACTTGGTACCACTACTGAATTTTTCATTACTGCTAAAATCCCTTCAATAACCTCAACAGAAGATAGATTCAGTGCCCAAAACAGGGAGAGAGAAGAATGGCTGCACCTCATTAGCTGGCAGTTCATCCCTGTGCCCTGTCCCAGTCCTGTGCTGTAATTAACTCTCAGTTGTCCAAACCTGACAACTGCAAGGCCTGCTGCTTGCATAGCACTGAGAGGGAAACAGAAGGGTTTCTAAAATCTTCTCCAAGGCATTCTGCTAAAGATGATTTTCTCTTCCACAAAGAAGGACATGCAGCTAGGGAAAAGCACATTTTACCCAGCTTTGTGGTCTCCTCACTCACATTTCCACTGAGGTTCACTGTTTTCTTCCCATAAATCCCTTTTTTTCCTCATACTATTGCCCAAGTTCTTTCATTCCCAGATATAAAGGGACAAGTAGATGATACATTTTTCATATTGTCATTATTTCAGTAGTTCTTATATTCCATTATTCCTGCTGAACAATTTCTCCCAACCCTTCTGTTTAAGCTTCCATTTCAAGCCCTCTATACCCCTGCAAAAAAACATGGAACAGTTCCTCTGCCTGACTACTGCAATGTGAATTTCCAGCTGACCACGGGATGGGAAAAAGAATGATTAATTTAGAAAATTTTATCTGAGCTTATTCACCACTTCCAGATCCCTGACATTCTGACTCTGAGCACACAATGTGCTCATTTGCACAAATCTCATGAGCAGAGTATTGATTCTCTGCATAAGTGAAATCTCTGATGACTTCAGTCCTCCCAAGTCATTTGAGCTCTGTCCACTGATTTCCAGTCAAATTTGGGATCAGGCTCTCACAGAGGAGCTATAAAGGCCTACAAATGCTTGTAGGTGGGATTTTTTTTTTTATTACAAGAAAAGAAAAGCAAATTTAAATCATTTCAACAGCTGCAGCAGTGAAAAGGAAATCACTTCCACAAACCAGATCTATTTCCTGGTATGTATCTTATGAAACTTTGATATTTCTCTAACTTATCCCTGCTACATCTGCTTGTATTTATCAAAGCATGGCAGTACTGACAGTTTTCTCCTTAAGATGGTGAACTGAGGGAATATAGACACAAAGAAGTGCTAGTTGCTAGTTGACTGAAACCACACTGCAAAAATGTATGTGATATCAAATTTTTGTAACAAGCATCGCTGCTGTTATAATATATGATGGAAATTAAGCTACAGTACTGCAGAGCTTAGTTAATAATACTGATCTTTCCCCCTTTTAATGCAAAGCAATTAATGACACTTGAATTACATTTAAATGCACTACATTTTTCTGTATTTTGCAGAATCCTATTTTGAGGAAAAAACGAGCATAAGAGCATTTAGCTGTGTATTGCAGGTACACATTCTGTGAATTGTTACTACACAGATTTTTGTCTAATCAAAAGATTTTAAAGGATTTGAAGTTCACACCTTCACAATACTCAGAGCACTTCCCTCACCACTGTGACAGGGCAGCAATGGCAGGGACAGCTCCACCAGGGCAATCACTTTCACTGTAACTACAGGTGTCACTGCAGAAACTCAGAGCTGGTGACACACTTGAGCTTCAATAAGGCCTTGCTGTGGCTTTTCCTTTCCTCCTGCTTATACAACCTATGAATATTATCACAGTCATGAACCAGAGTTTATTTTCCTACCCCAATGCTTGTTTTGAATTTTGCTAACCAGATTGTCATTAAACAGTACTAAACCTAACCGTAACGCACAGAATTCAAATGAAATGGGATGGCAACTACAAGACACCCTTTAGAAAAATGGCAAGTAAAACCTCTCTGGATTATAAATCTGAAACAGAATGACTATATTTCTCACACCGCTCATGTGCAGCTGAAACAATGGGGTCATAACCAGAAACCCATGCAAGGGTTTTGCACTACCACAAGATGAATGAAGTTCTTGATCTTCTCAATATATCAAATATATGTCAACCTAAAATGCTTCAGTGTCCAACTTGCTACAGCAAATTTCAAAATACACATTGCAAAGACTAGTGGCAAATTGCTTAGTTTTCCTTGGAGGCAAATGGACATGAAATACACCTAATATGCCCTGTAAATACACCCAGCAAAGACCTGGGAAGCCACTTCTCAACAAAGTTGATCCCAGCAAGTTCACTGCTTGTCCCCTGATTTCCTGGTCAATGGTGGGCCACCCGTGTGTTTTATCAAGCTAAAGCCCTTGGGATTTACATACCCCAAATACAATTTACTACGCAGATGTTTCTGGACTAAATCCCTCACAAAATAGCTATTCCATTGGTCTTCTCAATAAGAGCACTGAGATTGCTAAAATTATGTTTTCTGTACAAAAGAAAAATGAGGCAACTGTTTCAAACTTTTACCCAGTTCCAAGTATCACCTAGTGTGGTCTCCCTGTTATTCTCAAAGAACACAATGTAGCAGGTCAAGTTTTACATTCATTGTCAGTTTAAAACATTTTAAAGAGTAACTACTTGCTGCCAGAGAGTAGTGAAACCTCAACAGGTTTCACAGTAACCTTTAACGGATTGCAAGAAAAGAAGGCAGGAAGAAATCACGTTTCCCCTTAAAGCACTAACCATCCTGGAATGCACAAAAGAGACCACTGCAACTAGAGATCATCAGCACAGCTGTGGTGGGAAAACTGCAGAGGGTTCCGCAAATCTTGTCCAAGAAAGGAAAAAGTGGAACCACTAAAGCAGCAGTGAAAGGAAAAACTTCTTGTCAGGCACACTCTGTGCCTGCCTCCAAGTCCTGCATTTTGGGAATACTAGCAAAGGAAACAAGGCTTCAAGTACTCCATCTGTACCCACATACGATTCTGATGGCATACACTTTTAAATTGCTGAGTTCCTTCTGTTATTTATTACAGATGACAGTAAGGTAAGTGAAGAAATACCAGGCACTGAAAATATGCTCTCTTTTTAGGGAGGAACCAAGAAATACCTGATGCTTTCCCAGGTATCCAGATAGGACAAATCTCCAACTGATGCTTGAAATAAGCAAGGACAAACGAACATTTGTAACAGTTTCTCTGCCATATACTGATTGGTCTCTTTGTTCCATCTGTGTTTTCCAGCAATTTACTAAAGAAGCTACTACAGCTCTGGATGTCAGACCTGGTATCCAGAAAAAGCTCACATATCATTTACACACGTCATCATATTCAGTACTTTTAATACGCATAACAATTTTCACTGGGAGGATCTTGCAGATCAGTGTCCAAAACATTAGGATTTGGGGTCCCACACACTGGCTTTAAGAAAGTCTATGCTCTAGCTACATACCGTTTTAGTAAACATGTCTTTTAATCAGTGAATTCCAAGTAACACGCTATTTCAGGTTTGCAGGTTACCAAGAGCTTTCTGCTGTAACTTGAACAAAGGCTCAAACACATAACATCCAGAAGTCCCCTTCAAAACTAAATTACTTCACAATTAGGGGAAGAAAATAATTCAGATCCAGCCACATATACTCCCTGTCGCTGGAAGAGATCGGCCAGCAGGACACACTAAGGACTGGCAGCTGAATCTTGCAGGTGCATGAGAAGACCCTTCATTAAATTGCAAACCACATCTCAAAGCCTACCAGGTTGTACCTGTCTATATAAATACATATAAAATACATACATACATACAGCCATACACACACACCCCAAAGAAAATGTGGTGCATAACCTAAGAAAAAGCTACAAAAGAGCAAAAAGTGTTAGACCAAAAGACAAATACATTGTCAGCAAGAGTTTTATCCAGGCTGCTACAAATGCCACAACACGGAGTATTTCTAGCTGTAGACTGGATAAATTATCCAACTACAAATTGCTCTTATGTTAACTTTTTTATTCCAGGACTAGGTTCTACTAAAAATCAAATAAACCTTTCAATTCAGGAGAGTCTTCCTTATCTACAAAAGCAGCTTCTCTATCCCTGCAGGTAACAGGCCTGAACAATTCCTAGCATGCTAACTTGATAAAAGAACTCAAAGAAATTACCTCTATGCAGAGAACAAAATATGTAAATTTGGAGGGCAATCAATTTACACTGGGAAAAATCGTCATACAACTTGACACAAAGTAACAGGCAACTGCTGAAAGGAAATACCACAGCTTACTACCATTCCCTGCTGCTGAATTCACTCTTAATTTTACCAAAACAACATCAGAGTGTGGTTGATTGAAAGGTGGTAAAAAGCCATTTGTGCTTTTGAACCCCGTTCAATAGATTTTGTAATCAGTTATGAAAACCGCGTACATAATCGGTCGTCAACAGGACAGTCTTCCACTACTAAGGTAGGGACGCTTATTTGGAGTTATTATTTCTTCAGACTTTTTTTGTTTGACGTCGCTGAACGGCAAAAATCGATTTGGAAAGCCAGCGTCCAGCTTTATGCAAAGCTCGCACAAAAGGAAGGCGAAGCACCTTATTCCCCGTACCCTTCCCACGACGACGGGCGCTGCCGCTCGCTCGGGCGGGGGCCGCTCGGCACCGGGCCCGGCATTACAACACCGGGAAGGGAGGGTAGGAGGGAGGGAGCGCACGGCCAGCGAGCGCCGCGCCGGCCCTGCCCACGCAGGGACCCGCGGGCCCCGCGCAGCCCCCGCGGCGCCCACCCAGCCCGGCCCGGCCCGGCGGCGGG
>VWZV01006847.1:320744-408324 GCA_013397155.1 Irena cyanogastra
CTCCCCGGGAAGAAAAGTTGGCCGGGAGGAACCAGCCGGGCCTGCTTTTCCTCCCCAGGAGCCCCTCCGCGGGCGGGAGCGCGGGCCGCAGCCTGGGCGAGCTTGTCGCTGGGCGCCCGGTCCTCGGCGTTATCCTGCCCTGCCGCTCAGCAGCGCTTTCCCCGTGAAGAAGCTCCTCTAGGAAAGGGCAGGAAGGTGTGAGGGAAAAAGCAGCCAAGCCGGTGTCAGGGAAGCACTGCTTGAAGCACTGCCTTGAAGAGGGCCGAGACGCGAGAAAAGCAGCTGCGGCTGGATTTGGCTGCAGGGCCGGGAGTCCCCATCCAGGTGCTGGTGGGGTTGGTGCCGGAGAAGGCGGCCAAGTGCCAGGATTCACGGAGGAGGTGGGGTGGAGGAATTACCGTAGAACCTTTGACGGGAGCTTAGGGGGCCTGCGTGTGAGCTGGGGAGGGCAGCGAGCAGTCAGTGGTGGCAGCAGGGTAGGGAAAGATGAGGGACTCGCATGGGCCTTTCGGCTTCATGGAAGAATAGTTCTGAGAAAGCTGACGTTGCAGTGCCGCAGGAGGGATAGGGTTCCATTGCAAAGGACAGCATTGTTTGCTTTTTCCATTTCCTGTATCTAAATAAATATGCCCAGTTAGTTAGATTGGAATACACTGTAACTTCTGCAATGAGCTTCTCTGCTTGCTGATAAGGATGCTGAAGGCCATTATTTGCCTTGTATTTCAAAGTTCCTTATCATTAGGACAAATTGGAAAAGTAATGATTTGTCTGTCTGTTTTCAAGTGAGGTCTCCCAGCAGCAGTGCAGAAGGAGCTCCAGTGACAGTGTTATGTGCCTGGGAGGCAGCACAGCTCCCACCTGTGCTGCTGCTTTTAATCCTTCACTCGACAATGGGATAGCAGTTGTGCTGCTGATGCTGTCTTGCCTTTCACCTGAGCTGTCACTTGGTTACTCTGCATCAAGAACTTTGCACACAAAGCCAGCTACAGGGGGAAATGAAGATCGCATGGATTGTACGGATCTACTCAGTTTCCCTTTGCTGCACACCAAAACACTCTTGAGGCCTTCAGGACACACCAGTAATTGCTGGTGTGGAGATGGCTGCCCAGATAAACTGTATTTAGAGAATAACCTGTTGGGAAGCAATCTGGCTTATTGGTGCCAAATAGCCACATGTGCATATATTGCGGGAAACATGGGCCTGCTTATTTTGTTGACCTCTCCACAGTGTAGCTCCATTTTTGCATGCTAATATCAGATAGCACTTGTAAATGTTGTGTACTCCACTGCAGAGCTGTCACCTCTGAATGTGCGATGAGAGCACTGGCTTTGCATTCTGGCTCACATGCGTTTTACCCACAGATTGTTAGATGAGTGCTTCACTTCTGTGTCATCCTACACAGCAAAACAAAAGAGAAAGTATAACTTCAAACCTATCACCTTCACAGACTCCTTTAAAATGTAGGCAGGTAAAGGCACACCTAATAATTGTATGTTGCCAGATACTGTGGTGATAGGCATTTGAAAATGCAAGTCTTGTCTTACTAGACTTTTAGAAAATTTTTTCCGATCACCATCATCCAGAAAAATCTGTCAGTGTCCAAAACAAAGCCAGCCTGCATGAGAGACAAAATCACAGCTTCCATGCCAAGCAATACAGAACTCCTATGCTTATGTTTATAATTTCAAAGGAAAATATGAGTCTGCTGTTCTTCCACTCTGTGTACTATGAAATTATAGCAGCAGAATAGACACTCAATATGGAAGAAGAATGCAACATGTGCTTCCAAGCAGAACCAAAGCTGTTAGTGCTAGCATCTCTTCAGTAATAACGTGTGCTAATACAGTCCAGGGCTCGTCAGATGTTAGATATTGATTCCAATCCAGGATGCATGAATTTAGCAACAGCTGCTAGCCTTGAAATGTATTTAACCCTTTTTGTGAAATAGATCAACTCCTTTCATCCCATTCCTGGTGTGTAAATTTGCACATTGCAGAAATTGCTGTCTCATCCAGTAGTTTTCAAGGCACTTGGGCACTGAAGATACCCACAAGTGACAGTTCCTGTCAGGTCAGGAACAGCATTTCTGAGAGTGAAGTTTGTATTGCCATGGCAAGTAATGCCCATCTACATTATTGAGTGCTATTAACTCCTTGTCTTAATCACAAAATAAAGTCTGCAAAAATAAACTACATTATAATAATATTAGGACTGCAGGAGACCAAACTGCATCTTAATCTAAAATGATGAATCATAATGACCTTAGAAAGTATTTAGATTGTGATGGACATCTGATGAAACATCACATAGAAAATACTGATGTCTTTCAAAACAGTGCAGTACTTGGGTTTCAAATATCTCTACCAGGATAGGTAGAGGGACCTTTTTAAAGCAGAAAGTGAACATTTTAGATGATGGGCTCTCAGAAAGACACAGGGCTCCAGCAAGCTACTTAGCAGCAGCAATCTTGCCTGGTGAAGATTTTAGGAATCTGCAAAAACTCAGACACACCAGGTTTAGCAACACAAGGTATTTATGTTGTTAATTGAGCCACATTCAAAAAACATAGAAGTCTGAAAATCTGAAAATAAATGTGAGTTCACTTGACATTTGGCCAAGATGAGATGTGGAAGTCTAACATGAGATATAGAAGAAACAGAGCTGTATTAAAAAAAAAAGAAAAAAGATAGTCTTCCAGCTGCTTTCATTGTTATTTCCTCTCCAGGAATTTCTTATTAGTTCTTGGAATTACTAGGGAACTACGAACTTGAAAATCAAAAGAACAAAGAGGTATATATAGGGAGAAGGTCAGCCATGTGATAGGACTTGATCTTTGTAGATCCTTTTTCCCTTCAGTCTCTGGAATTCAGATGTCTTAAATCTGTGGTCCAAATATATTTTTGAGAACTGTTTGCAATTAGATGAATATTTCTCTGTTACTGCTACAAAAATAAATATTCCATGTTACATATTAAAAGAATATTGCCCTTCAGCCAGGGACACAATTATTTCACTTAATATGACATGAATTTGGCTTTGTCTCTTTTTCAGAACTATTTACTTGAAAGCATATTCTTTTGATTAGAAATTTATTCATCTGTTTGCTACTTATGAAAGTCATAGATTTTATTAAGTTTTTTAAATGTAAGCAAAAATAATTCAGTAAAGCAGAGTGAACTTTGTGAAGAAATGTGTTTTTAAAAAATTTTCCTAGTGGATCACTGGTAGTAAAGAGGCAAGCCATGTCCAACCTTGAGTCCAACCAGTGTGGTGTGGAACTGAGTCCAGGGCAGCATTGGAGAGCACTGTGGCAATAATCCAAGGAGTAACAACTCAATGTGCAGAGCATGGGCACAAGGAAACAGAGGTGTTCTTGGTGGGTTTTGGGGTTACTCAGGCTTCTACAGGGGATTCTTCCTCAGCCTTGTGCAGGTGGCCTTGGAGAAGGAGGACACAATGGCTGTACCTGTCCCCAGCAGCTGCAGGATGGGAGCTGATTCCTCACTGAACTATGCCCCTGCTGCGGCAAAGGGCTGCAGTAATGGGAGCACTTTGCTCTGGGAGACATCTTCCCAGTCAAGAACCAAACTTCCCACTGCTTTTTCTGTTTCTTCTTCCTGTGCCTAGTTGAGCTGTATGATTTTGTTTTTATGGATTCACATTTACAAAGCCCTTGTTGCAGTCTTCTCACTAGGTTGTAATAAACCCCGAGATAATTCTCCTTTTAAATACAAATTACTTTGTTTTTCTTAAAGCCAGAGCATTAAAAGTCTTATCACAGAAAAAGAAAATATTTGTAGGCTCAGCAGAGGCTTCACCAGGGTGCCTCACTCCCATGAGTTTGTTTGGAGAATTAGTAATATGTTTTCCCCTAGATGCACACACATACAATCCCAAAAGTCTTCAATTGCTCAGAGAAGATTAAGTATTTCAACTGTAGTGCTGATTTTAAAATTTATGTTCTGAATTATCAGTAAGTGGTGCCCAATGATCTACAAGGAAGTTTGAATTATAATCAGAAAGAAGCTAAATGTTTGTGTTCCTCCACCTTTTGTTACAAGAGGAATTTGTTTCTTTTACAAGTTTGAATAATCCTTAGATCCAAACCCATACTGTATTAACAGTTTCTCTATTAAACCTGATGCTCAGGCTTTGTCCTGAAACTGGAGCAATGCTGAAAGCAGAAATGTTTTTAAAACCTGCTGTTACACAAGGCAAATTCTTATCAATACAGAAAATTTCTGTCTTGGTGTGTATTACAGCTTCGTCCTCAGGAGGCATGGATTCAAGTGGATGTGTTTCTGGCAGCTGTAGGAGAGGGTACTGTAGAGATTTACAAAGATGGACATTTATGAGACCGAAAATGCTCTGTTCTTCCAAGCTTGTTAAAATGAAACAGAACTGAATCCTATACAAAAGAAATGAATGAAATAATTTCATCACTCTCATTTTTTCAGTCTAAAAATCTTTAAACATGAATAAATTGCTGTTAACTAAGAGCAAGTGCAGCAAAATAGTCTCATTCACTTTTTTTTTTATATTCTTGTGAAACCAATATGGGACTACAAAATAATAAAAGGATATCCTTGTATTTCAGCTAAATTGTCTGAAAATATATAATGAAGTTAAAGGCATAGCAATGACGCTTTTCTCTCTTAATCTGTAAGGTACTTGAATATCAACTGAAACTGGAACTTGAACAAGTTAAACTCAGCTAAAAGCAAATCCCAAAAAACAGTCTATAACTCCCTTTGCTTTCAATGAGAAATTGGCCTGTGTCTGCAAATCTCCTCATTTGGCAGCTACACCTAATGCAGTTTAAACTCTCACTGGCATCAGCAAAAAATTACCTGATTAGGGATGCAGGATTGGATCTAAGATAATAGCATATTAAAAATCCACTATGGATTCAAAAGCTACTAATGGAAATTAAATCCCTGAGAATATAAAACGTTCCAAGCAGTTGAACAGTTTCCATTGTACATACTCAGAATGCTAAACAATAGCAGCTATTACATGTGTGACCATCAGGAAACACAGCTGTGCTGCTTTGTGTTTCAATTAATTACTTCCGTTGTATATAAAATTGAAAGTATTGGTACTCTGGGGCGGAAAAAGGATATCCTGATACACTGCTCCTATTTCCTTACCAAAGCCTATTACTGAATGTTTCACCATTAATTCACTTACCATGAATTACTCTGCAAGGAATAAAGGAAGGGTAGATTGGGTGGTTAATTGTCACGCTAAAAGCTACTTTTTCTTTGGATTTTCATTCTCCTACATTTTTATCTCATTTTACTACTTTTGCTTATGCACTCTTTGATAGTAATTGTTCACTTTTAATTAGTTGCACTTAATAATGAAGGTCTAAAATAAACATTTACTTAACTATCTTTTGACTTAAAGATTGTCTTATTAACATTTTTTAAGTTACAAGATAAGAGAAAGCACCATCTTTCTCACTGTCCTTTAAAGAAATGAACAAAATCATCTCAACTGAAGTATTTGTGGCCAGGTTCCACAAAGCTGGCACACAGAGATGTAATTTATACCTTTCTGTGCCAGTGAGTATTCCTAAGCTGGAGGGGAATGAGGATTGTTATCCAGATTTAGGGAGGAGTACCAACAGCCCTCTGTTATGCATTCTTTTTTTTTTTTTTTTTGAGAATTACATAGGGGCAAGAACTGTTTGAGGTTGTACTAAATAGGCAAATATGGACCCTAAGGAAATACACTAACTTTAATATCTACTTTTTAATAACACTGATTCTTTAGAGAACTTCTAAACAGAGAGCAGCTTCTGTTACTCCTTAGGAAGTCAGTGAAGTCTCCAACAACCACCAGCCATGTAAGTTTATCTAAGGTTCATAATGTGTTCTGTATCTGTCTCTGAGAATTTAATTTCTCAGGATGTGTCTCCTGTCCTAGAAGTCTGACATCCGTCACCTTTCACCACCAGACTGTTTCCAATTCATTACAGGATGTCTAATACAAAGCTGAATTAAGTGACGTGGAAAACATGGAGTCCTTCATTGTGAGAATAAGTAAATTTTGCCAAATGAGCTGAAACCTTTGCAAGTTTGAATTCAGACTGGTGTCACGATGCAGCAACAGAAGAATAGCAGCTCAGAAGAGCTCCCATGCCAGAAACTGCTTTACACAATAAAAATGGCAGAAAATCACCATGCATACAACAGCCCTGTTGTCCGTCTCCTGCGGCAGCTGGCACTGGGAATATAATCTCAAAGGCAAACTGTGCTCTACTTTTATTTCATAGCCACACAGCTTAGATTCAGGTATGCTCCATCTGAGGCCACAGCTAGAACCAGAATCCCTGGCTAGCACTTCAGATTTCTTGCAAGGAGTTTTTGGCCAGAAGTAGATGCCATGTAGTGTACATGCAATAAAGCAGAAACTTTCAATTAGTGTCATCTGTGTTGTGCATCCACAATAAATCTCAGGAAGTCTGGTATTTGCAGGATGCAGTGGGCTGAATACACTCACACGAGCAGCACAGCCCCCTCTGTCACCTTTTACCCCACAGCTTACAGGCCTGTGAAAGGAACAGAAACTCTGGTCAGACTTCTGCATGTGCATTAATCACAGGGAATTTTACAATATCCTTGGAATCAGTACAGGAAAAATTTGCAGGAAGAAAACCTGCCAAGGAATGTGTAGGGGACAGCAGAAGAATATTTTGTTGTGAAAGAATAATACCTGGTCTTTGTTTATAATGCACAAATATTTTTTTTTTCCCTGAAATCACAGTTTTTATATCAAGCCAGATTTTTGGGAAGTGTGCCCTTTTTTCTGCTCCCACATCTCCTATGCTATCAAAATTGTCGAGTTGTTACTTTATAAAGCAAAAATACCTAACAGGTAACAAAACCCAGGTCTCACGTTGCACTCAGATTCGTGCATTATTCTTAAGCTACATATAGTAAATGGACTATATGACAACAATTATGGCTCAAACAGTGCAAGTATGAAACACATCCACTTAAAGGAAATCAGAATCTCATTTCTGAGTGTTTTAATCCACATATATGTCCCATACATGCATACAGGAATGCCTGCATTAGTCAACATGAAGGTTTCTTTAAATGAAACTAAACCTCGATCCCAACATAATTTTCCTGCCTACATATGATTAGATCTTAAAATAATTTAAACACTGTAAATCATTCTTTTGTTTTGAAATGAGATCTTTAATTAAGGCTATAGATATTTATTAAGCCTCCTAAAAATCCAAAACATCCTCTTTAATATACCATGAGAATAAAACAATCTACAACAGCAAGTTTTCTGGCTTTAGTGTAGCAAGCAGCACTCATTCCACAAGCACTGGAAGAATCATCACCTTCACTCAATTCAAAGTTGTATTTTTATCTGTATCGTCTAATTAAAAGAAAACTAATCTCAACTTTAGTAACACCATGCACAGTAAAACTAAGTAGAAGCAGAAGAATGTCCATTACATCTTTGTCATTAATGAAAATAATCCAATTTGTAAAGTAGTAAGATTAAAAATACTTTGTAGTAGAGGCAGATTTATTAATGATATTTTATGCATACTCACTTATGATTCCCTAACAGTTATAATCTGGAAAATTTTAAAGGAAAAATGTTTTGTTCAAAAGTTTAACTTCGTTAAAAAAACATTCAATCTTGTCTTTATTACAGAGAAAATTCTTGTGACTCAGCCTGACAGTCCTTATTAGTACAACACACGTTTGTTACTGTTTTCTTTTGATGTGATCTTCCTAAGAGGAGGAACAAATGCATTTTAACAGCTATCCTAGGGCATATTTCATAGGCACACAGAATTTATGCCTGAATATAGTCTGAATCTCATCCATAACTCTGATTTGCCTGGGAGAACAAAGCATTTCATTGTGTATTCAATAATGGTTTCAGCAATCTTATTCACACATTCCTTCCTTTCTTAATCAACAGAAACTTTTTGAATTCAAGATGCATGATTGGGGTGGGAAGGGGAAACAAATGCCAAAGCCTACACTTTTGAAACCACCAATTTCTTCAGAGCAATAATCTCTCTTTAAGAATCTCTGTTAGGAATCTCTTAATGCAACACTTCTCACGCATTTTGCACCACATCCTTTCCTAATGAACTTTGATCTGTTCACTTTTTCCACCCTGTCAGCTGGCATGGTGCTCTGCTTATGCCTCTATCGCTTCCAGTTCCAACAAGTGAACTCTCCAGGGATCACAGTGCACAGTTTAGGAAGCACTGTCTTGTGCAAAGGTTAAAGGTCAGAACAGACAATCTGAAAAACAGCAATTTTGATCTGACAAAATAGTGCATACGTTCTGGGCATTCTTTTTAATTGCATTTCTTATACACATCGTGAACAGAAATCGGGGCTGGAAAATAAAAAAAAAATGGACAAAGTTGTGATTCCTGGTTATGTACTCCATAATGGCATCTAAATCCAAGTCCATCCATGTATCATCTAACTTCTTAATTATGTTTCATATACTTAGTTGTATCTGTAAAATGCCTGCAATTCTGAGAGATGTGCAACAGGAATGCACAAAATGGCTGTTTCTCTAAAACACACTGTTACATGAAATCATCCTTTCATTTCTACATATTTCTTGGCACTAGAGCTCAATGAGGGTGTTTAAAACATTTTGTGTATTTTAAAAAACTTTTGCTAAGAAACAGTAGAGCACCTACCTGAACTTAGGCGGTCAAACTTCGTTTGCAGATGCATTGATGTAACTGAAGACAGAATTTACCCACTCCTTACAGAGTTACTATAAACAGTATTTGTTGACACAATAAGGTCTGGGACTATACAGGTCTTGCTGAGTTATAACATGTACTGTTAGCAGACTGCACCTTTTAAGCATTTGTTTAAAACAGCATTATTTGGTCAATAAAATATTCAAGATGATATACAATGAAGTTGAAACCAATGCTTTTAATTTTTATTTTCAGGTCTGAAGTAGAGAGTACAAGCTTGTGTATGCTTTCTTACTGATACTACACGGCTGAAAGCTGTCAGCTGTTCACATGGCATAGTAATAAACATACCCAAATCATAAAGCTTTAACTGTTTTTGCACGTTGCTTTTATTACTAGACTGTTTTATTCATGTTGGCACAGATAATCCATGCAAGGTAATTACTCACATCTCATAAACCACCAGACATTCTGTTCAGAAGTAACTAGGAAATTAGGAAAAAAATATCTATCTAAAAGCAAGGGCACTTGTGGCATCAAGTCAACATGTCAAAATATTATAAAACCTAGACTTCTAATACATGATCACTGCAGGCAATAAAACACTCAGTTTCAAATTCTGATATTTATAAATACTAAACAAATTAATATCCACTACCAGGAGATGAGTATTGCAAAAACCATTAGTGTGCCCAGCATTAGACACTAATGAATGTGTTCAGTGCTGTGGACATTCACATTATTAAACATAAATACAAGTAATCTTCAGCAAAACATTTCACCCAAAGTACTGACCACTGAAGGACCAATAGAAAAGTATTTTCCTTGCTATGAATTGATTTTAGAATTGAGAATTGTGTAATGTGTGAATCCAATATTGTGAAAACTATTGAAAAAAAGTCCTAAGACTGTTGTTGTTAAGTCCAGATAATGAAAGTAGTCTTATTTGGAAAGTCTTATTTAATTTGCCCTGTTTTGCAAAAAGAACACCAAAAGAGAGAAAAGCATTAAAAAGAGCTTTTCAATCCTTTGACTGAAAAATTATTGAACACTTTTTAGTTAGACAAAAGACTGATCATTTTAATTGATCATTCAGAGGTACAGTATCTTTGCTTTATTGGGTAAAACCTCACATTAATTAGAATGAAAAGAAATATTCAGAAGACTTAGGACCTATCTCAGGCATCTCCTACAAGACATAAAACATAATCAAGTACACATTATTCATCTTGCATATTTTTGTACATTATTTTCCATGATAGTTAAAAGGCCATATTTTGAACTTTAGAGATATATATTATTATATATATATGCATTTTACCCTCCCCATATCACAAAGGTGATGTAGCAGAAGAGTATCAGCAGTTATGTGGTATTCTACCCCTGTGAAAGTTAAAATGCTACATTATTATTCACAAATTTCTGGTTCAGGTATGTGCAAAAATTGTATCTTAATATAGATATCAAGGGCGGGTACGTGGATTCCCTATTTTTGGACCACATTATGAAGCAGCACAAGTCATAACAGGAAATTTTTATTACATGATAATCCTCAGGGTATCTCTGTTCTTCATTCAGAGGTATCACTGTACCTCATATAGCGATATGTAAACTAGCTTTAATCTCACTTGCTCAGACACCAGCTGGAGTCAGGGCATGTGCTACAGTGCAGGTTCTTTGCCCAAGGAATTTTTCAGGATTCTTTCAAGCCAGTACAGCTCCCACCAAAGTCTGTGAGGCTGCACTTCCACTGCTGCCACCCTGCAAGCCAGCTCAGCTCTGCTTACACACATTGCATTCCCTTCCCTGCAGTCCAGACTTCACATCTACCAGATTGGATCCTTGCTCACCCTTCTGTACGTATTCAAACCATCTCTCCAGGCTATGGGGAGCCACTTGTACCCTCATTTCTTACTTAAAGCCCTCATCCTGGCTGTAGTGATCCTGGCTGCCCTCTACCAGCCTCCCCTGCCCCACTGAACTCTCCGACACGGCAGCTCGGTGAAACTGCCCTTACCTGGCTATTCCCCGCTCCAGCCCCAGCCTCGGGAAGGGCTTCCTGTCTCCTCAGTGCCTCACCTTCTCCCGCTCAGCCAGAGGCCTGCAGAGCCCCGGTATCCTGGCTGCCTCAGGTGCCCTCCGCTCTGTGAGCCCAGCCTCCCCTCCCCTGCGCGCAGCCGGCCCCAGGCCGTACTCCAGGCTGGCCTGGGCCGCTTCACTGCAGTCCGGCCCACCCAGGCACCGTGAGGGAGTTCACCCTGCCATGCTGCCTGCCAGCAGCTTTTCACAGACTACTCCCTCAGCTGCAGCTGCATCTCTGGCCAGATCCTAACATGATTTCTCCTTCATGCTGCCAGTGGAGAGGAAGCTTACAGAGACATTGAGGGGGAAGGTGGAGGGGAGAATGCGACACACGCATATGAATACATGCAGATCAGAGGTGAAAGATCTCATGAAATTCTCCTGAGGCGTCCATCACAAGCCCTTCCCAAGGAGCCTGACTCCCTGTTCTGACGGTGCAGTCAGAGATGAGTTGCAGTCAATGGCCAACACTAACACAAATCTGCCCAAAGAGTATCTTCAATGCAGTCTCCGTATAGAGTATGCACATGTGAATTCTCTCAAATAACAGATAATAATAAACAGTGTTCTGTTGAATGGCACTGAAAAATGAAAAGGAAATGTAGGATTTTCTCACTGTTGTGAATATGTATTAAATGAAGTCAAATAGGAGTGGAAAAAAATATTTAACTTCCATAATTACGATTAATTCCTCTGGAGAATATTATGAGCCAGATCTTTGGATTTTGTAATCTATGGGACCATATTCACACCAGCCCAGCACCGACTGAAAACAGAAAATTTGCTTGCCTATAGAAAAACAAAACAAAACCAAAAACAAACAAACAACACAAAAAAAGGCTCTGCATATAATGTACTAGTGTTTTAGAATAATTCATGCATACAAAAATCTCACCCTGTAGCAACTCAGGTCAGATCACTGCTAAGATCAGTGAAAACTAAGATAGCTACTGAATAAATACAGGTCATACATGTCAAAACTGCCACAGGCAGTTCAGGTTGTCCAGATGCAGACTGCCTGCAGCTAACTTAACTCTTATTTTAGAACTCCAAATTTCATTTATTCCTCCCCTAAGCTTTGGATAGTTTTTCATCCCTTAAAAGACACACAAATGAAATGGGCATTACCCATGGGAGGGACAAGACAGACAATGTTATGTAATTTTTTGCTGCTCAGAACACAAGGTAAAATAGGTGCAGATGGCACCAGCATGTGGCCCACAGAAAGCATCCTCAGCCTCAGAAGTACTAATTGAAAACTGTCAGTACTGCAAACTGTCAACACACACATCATAATTCTCACTTAAATGAGTTAATAAAGCTTGAATGGTGATCAGGCTTTCCATCTTAACTCCATCAGACAGAACTGCTGTCTCCCATATAGAAGTCATTGATATTCGAAAATTCAAAAGTATTATCAGTACTACAAGTATTGCTTATTTGAAAAAAAGAGTTTTATAAATAACTGAGTAACTTGAAAGTTGTTCTCAAGCTATTAGGATAGATGCCAGTATGGTTATTAGAAAAGATGACTGTATGGTTATCCTAATTATTGGAACATAGCTACTGTTTTCCAATGGCAAATGCTGTTATAATTCAAGATGTGTTGATAATTTAAATTAAGGAAGAGAATAAAGAGTATGTGTCTGCTGCCTCATGAATTTTTGATACACATTCATTTACTATAGTAAAAAAAAAAACTTTTTTCCTAATTATGTGGCATAGAGGAAGGAATTTTTGCAAGCTATCTCCCACAACCTAGCTGTGCTAGATTGATGTGTTTCTTCTGTGTCCACTAGTGTGAAGGTCCAGATGTAGGTTCCTACCTCCCTCTGATATCAGTGGGAATTAGAAACCAAAGCAAGACTGAATCTCCTTTTTTTTTTCCACAAGAGGAAAGGAAAACTGGTTTTGAATTAAAAGCTGGCCTTTCCATCCAGCTCTATTCCATTCATTGTAAGAGCAATTTTGAGAAAGCCAGTTGTCCTTTTCCATTATGATTTCAAAGTGAGTTATCTACTGTGCACATAGAAGCCAAGTGCACTAGCAAGGCTGACACAACCATTTTATTTTCAAATTGTTATGGATTGTCACCTAGGCTTCCCAGCTACATATGGATTCAAGGCAGACTTGTTATTTGGAAAGAATCTAAAATATCTGATGCTATGAGGAAGCACCACAAGATAATGGAACAGCACTCACTTTTCAAAGAGGAAGCCCTAATCTATTTATTTCCCTTTGAAAGCTACTGCCTTTGGTTCTACAGATGACTGTACATATGGCACTGACTCGTTCTTGCTGTGAAAGAAAATGACTCAATACAGAAGTATTTTTCCAGTTGTTTTTAAACACCAGTGTGTGGTCTAAGCAGTAAAACTGCTGTGGGCAGTTAACTTGAAACTATATTTGCACATTACTTTTTATATTAAGGTTTTTAGTTAATTTCAATATTTCTCCCAACTGTTGCTATAATAATGGACTAGTTCATTAGTTCGTTTGGTTTTGACTGTTCATCCAGTAGGTTTTTTATGAACTTTGCAAAAAGCACGTTCTACATTTATGAAAGAGGATAAAGTTAAACTTGAGAAGTACCAAGGTCTAGCTTTTACTGAGAGAAATGCTAGCCATGGTTATCAACTTTACGATTGCCCAGCTAGTCATCTGTTTTACCCCAGCATTACTGACTACCAACTCTTTGTTTAAACATTGATGGCATGGGCATGCTTCTTGCACAGTGGCTTGTCCTTCTTGGAGTAGAATGGCTGACCTTCCAAATTCACATGGCATACCTAGAATTAATAATAAATGCAATCAGGAATAATTAAGGAAAAAGAAAAGGGAGAAAGATATGACTATCAGTTTCAACTGTATTGCTCTCCTGCCCATGCTTTTCTTTGGCAGTCTTTAGGAGCCATGTATTGGTTTGCTATTGATTTAACCCACTGAAAGAAATCAAGTTAGGTCCTTAAAAAGACCCCCACTGTGAGAATTGCATATTAAGAACATATAATAAAACTATCACTTCCACAGAAAATGGGGTAGCTAAGGCAAATGAACAAGCAAAAAAGAACATGAAATATTCAGAGAAAGTGTCTTTATAAGTGAGCTTGTGAAGGAAACTTGCTTAATGTTCCTTTCTACGTTAGAATTTCCAAAAGACTTCAGTTTTCGCAAGACACTTTTTTGCAAAGCTAGTTTAGCTTCAGCTGTTTATAAACATTTCTATACTTTCAACTATTCTACCTAAATTTTAGACTTAAACAAACATTAGAAATTGTCACTGTCAGTTTGGTGTGGCCAACATACTATTTTTAGCTAATCAGAGATTCTAGATATTATTACTTTAGGAATAATATGTTGCAGAGCTGCTCAGTGGTATTAGAACCAGATGAAAGTACTGTTTATCATATGGATTTTTCTGCTCTGTGTGCAGAGTGTGGGAATATGGCCACACTCCAGAGCTATACTGCACACCACAGATTGATGAATTTGACCAACTTCTACGCTAATTACTATTCATGCTTTCTAAACAGACTTCTTTTTGCAAGTTTCAACAAGCATTCAGCATGGAAATACAAACTTGACTGCTTTGTAAGTAAGATTATGGTTATACTGTTCAGTATGGTGTTAATTTATTTTCAGTCTTGCTCTATCTTTATTTGGCAAACACTGGAAAGAATAACAGCAATTGTGGTTACTATTTGTAACCACTCTATGGTCTAACACTGGATGTTTTATTAGAAAACACTCAGGTATGATGGTCAAATTTCATAATTCTAGTAAAAGTTATGGATGAGAAGAAAAATTACTCCCATCCTTCTCCAAATGCAAGTAAAAAATGAAATTTCATCCCTCTGCATCCTTAAGCATATGTTAGTTATTACTGCTTTCAGGTTTTCTGATGTTACTACATGATTTTGGAGTATAAAGGAATGAGATAGTATTTGATATAGAACCTACAGCACAAATGAAGCAGGTGTCATGCCAAGTGTGTCCAAGAGCTTCAATGAATTTATCTCCGGCTTCAACAGGATAATCACAGCCATGACATTTTGTGCTGAACAAAGCAATATAATCTAAAATAAAACAAAAAGCAAACTTAGAACAAATGCAATATCATCATAATAAGTCCGAGAGAAACAGAATGCTTCTAGACAATTAATGTTTTGATTGTTTTTGCTCAGTTTCCTACTACATTTACTGAAACACTCCTACTGAAATATGCCTCTTTTCTTTCATTATTTAAACAGAAACTCAGTCCAGAACACCCCATTAGTATGAAATTTATCATCACAAATGTAGAAGACACACAAAGAAACCCATGGAATTTGAAGTTATGTTTCTCATAATAATTTCAAATTAGCTTTAAAATATGTGGAATCTATTCATAGGACAAATATGGTTGTACAAAAGAGTCTAATGGCAAGGGAATGTTACAAGTTTCCATGCCTGGATTAATGCTCTTTTTGCATAAAGAGAGAACATTATGGAAACCTCATACTAGTTGATTAATACATCTTTAACACGTGTGATTTGGAAAGGCTTGACATTGAAAAATACTAGTGGAAATTCCAAAGGTATATGGAATTCATGAGAGTTATTTGATGTTCTGACAAAACCTCCAATTTTAAAGGGTAGGTACCCAGTCAGTAACACTGTATGGTTTTTGTTCTTCACTAAAAGCTACTCTGGCTTGTAAAATTTGAATTGCATAATCATAAGAAAGGAGTCTCCAGAGAGAAGTAGGCCAGGAGCTCACTAAGTGCACAAGGGGAATACAGAGGGAATACCACTTAAACCTTAACCTCCATCCTCACTATGTCAGGCAACCCATTTGCATGGGGAGTACCATTTGGGAAAACACGGCCTTTTCCTTTCTTAGTTGGCAAGAAGGATTTTGTTTGTTGCAGCAGCCAGGAAGCAAAATCTGCACTACCATGTGCTGCACATCTGTGCAGACCTATCTCTTCATAAGTGTTGGTTGAACAATTGGGTGAGGCAACAGCATCAGGGGCCACAGCTCCAGCAACTCAGAGGGATTGTGGACAGCCCTAGAAGACTAATTTTTCATTTCTGGTGAGCAGAATCTACCAAGGAGGGGAGTGGAAAAAGGGAAAATGCGTAGGGAAAGAAGAGCAAAATATACATAAAGGAGAGAAGTGAGGGTAGGCATTGTGGACATTGTGGCAAAGAGCAGCACTCTGCCACTCTCTCATATAAACTGGAGAAAAACACAGAGACACAAACACTTGTCTGTGTAGAGAATGGAAACAAAATCCATGCTTGATGGGGAACTGATATTATTTTGTTCACCAGCTGCTTTATTCTTACGTTGCTTCCACAAACATGAAGCACACAATTACTGTGCAGAACTGTCCAGAGTGCCATACCTTTCTCACAGTAAGGCTCCCCATCCTCCATGTGGAACAGGCTATTCCCAAACGGCTTCTTACAAGCAGCACAGACAAAGCAACTCGTGTGCCAAGTCTGTCTTAGGGCATGCATCACTTCCTGTAAAACAAACAAACAAACAAAAATCTCCAGCAGAATAGCCAGCCCTGCAACTTCCTCCTGGAGAACAAACACAAGGCAGAGATGCTCTAAATTCTTCCCTTCTGTATCAGCCAATTCTTCTCCTCAAAATAAAGAATTATGACAGAAGTTGGGCTCCTTTTGGAAAGAAAGAGGAAATAGGACTGCAAGCTTTCTAGAACAATGTATTTGCCAAAGTGAAACAACATGGTTCAGCCAGCAGTTTGTATCAACATGCCCAGTCACTGCTGCAGGAGGGATTCTGCACAAAGATTTTGATTATTTTCTCCTTTGTTTTGACATGACCAGTATGAACTCTTCAATGCAAGAGTATGATTTGTTAAATAAATTTCAAAGAGTAATTTTCCAAGACCATGAATAAGTGACGTAACTCTGTTGTTTCAAAATAATCTAGATTCTGTAGTAATTTCTTTATGCTTCTTACAAGAGCAATTCACAGACTAATGTAAAAATCTAAAAAAAAAAAAAAAGGTTCTTTTAGTTCATGTGATTAGCAAATATGAGTCTGCATGTCTGTTCCTAAGCCATGTGTTTATCACAAAAAACACCAATTCTGTGCAATTGACGTTCTCCTCAACTGACTATATCTAGATTTTATCAGCTTCTTACTTCTGTCCAGTATGGAGAAGCCTCTATTACTGCTTCATTCTTTTCTCATACAGAAGTCTTCCAAAAGCTGTTGTACTGGGCTCTGATGCACAGCTACCTGCTAATTTTTCAATCTTACGTGTAGCCAGGATGACGTTTGACAGTGTATCTCTATTCAACAGCCCAGATTTCAAAGGGCCAGCTGCATAACTGCTGTAAATTAACTTTGTTAACTTCAGTGAAACAGCATTGATTTATACCAGCTGCGAATCTAGATCCTATTTTATGTTGCTTCCAATTACACACATAGACTCTGATTCTCTTTTAAAGATTGTTTTTAATGTCCACTGATTATGAGAAAATGGATTGAAGTCTTCTTCCATGCTTTCAATCCAGTGAATAGACAAAATAGTCTAATTTAGATTTGCCATATATCTCATTAGAGAATCACCATTTGATATTCATTAACTTCTGTTACTGTTCACAAAACAACTATTGCTGATAAATAGGTTTGGATCCATTTATGAACCTCAGTGAGGTAAGAAGCAAAAATAGCTTGAGAAATCTTATTAATATAAATAGA
Organism: Irena cyanogastra; assembly: GCA_013397155.1. Taxonomy (NCBI): domain Eukaryota; kingdom Metazoa; phylum Chordata; class Aves; order Passeriformes; family Irenidae; genus Irena; species Irena cyanogastra. The sequence goes on from VWZV01006847.1 coordinate 338,265, forward strand.
GGCAGCTGGCATCTTTGCTATTTTCCTGATGAAAATCCATAATGGGAAACTGATCTGTGCCAGCATTCATTAGGTGGGTTAAGTCAGCACTCTGCTATAAATTACTCCTTCTGCTGCAGTAGCAAACGAGACTTGGCTGGAGCCAGAGCTTCACCATCGATGTCTGATCCTGCCACCCCTAACTGGCAGTTGCAGAGAAGAGCATCTGTACTGCAAACATTTAGACAGATGTCAAAAGGCGACAGTTAAGGAGTGAAAAACCAGTGGGGGACTCCTTGCTTCTTCATCTGAGTGATACATTCACTACAACTGCATGCATAAATACACTGCTAAAATTTTTGATGGTATTCCAACCTCACCACCATCTAAGGTATGTGGAGAGCAAATTAAATTGTATATTTACTAGTACATTAGTCCTTTGAGACAAGAGTAGAATGTATTTTTTGCTTTGTGGAATTCAGATCTTTGTATTTATTCTCTATTTTCTTAACTATAAGAAACCAGCAGAATTCGTCAACAGCTGTGCTGCTAACGGTGAGGTGCAACAAGACCAATGGGCCGCTTCCCAACATCGCTGATTTCTCTACTGAAATTTTGACTAAATCCTGTGTAAGAAACAGAAACCCAGTTCAAGTCTCTTACTATAAAGAAGAGAAAAATAAAAGTAACCCAGTGTGTATCAGATAGCAAAAAACTATCCAGAAAGTATTACTTATTTTACACTCAGTGAGATGGTACCTGGATTACATATTCCGTCTATGAGCTCAATAAGGTACAGAAATATCCAAGACTTCAGATGGATAAAAATTATTATAAAATAATATGTTTTTCATTCTGAAATAATCAACAAGCTGGGAAATAAGTCTTAAAAGGATGAAATAATAAAACATCTACATTCACTGCTTACAGTCTAAACTACTTCACTATTTCAGGGATCCATGCAGTTGCAGAAAGGGTTCATCTTGTTCTCTTACCCCCATAATCTTAGTGTGGCATCTGGCACAGGTTGGTGCAAAGAACTGTTCATAGCAGCGCTCACAGTACACACTGTTCTGCTCCTCCACAAAGCACATATCAGCCAAGGATGTCTTGCAGTAAGCACAATTGAATTCTTCTGGGTGCCAAGAGCGACCCATGGCAACCAGGAAAGGACCTCTGGAAACAATCATAATTTATTTGTAATCTTATTTAATCTTATTTGTATTGTGAGAAAAAGGCTGAATGACCCTGATTGCAAACCCACTTTGTCAGACACCATGTACAGGTGTAAGAAGCTACTTGAACCATGAGGTGCATATTAAAATAACATTCAGAAACCTGAACAGAAGTGGTCTTTTTCAAGACCATTACTCAAAACACACTGGTCAAAACATTTCATTATTATTTGGTCTCATACACTGCATTTACAGACAACTGTTGGAAAAACCAATCGTTTTCATATCTGCATAGCTCTAAGTGATATTTGTAAGCAGATGCAAAGACAAGAGGAAAAGGCCAAAGGCAACAGAAGATAATGCTACTATTTGAAAGCATGAAATACCAGGCAAATTTCCATCTTTACACACCCACACCACACAACAGCTCCTAAAGTCTCCTACCTTCTTTCTGTCTGAGAGCACTGCATGCAGCATGTTCTAGAAATGTCAGACTATCAGGTGACAACTTGCTGTTTTGTTGTGTGAAAGACACATTAAATTAATTTTGGTGATTGACTCTGGTGATTGTAGTTAGATATAACGATTATTATTGGGATATTTCCATTCCAGAATATATGAAGGGCAATAATCTGCAGTTCCACATCACCAAACTAGCTCCTTTAAGTGGGGAAGACTGTCATTAAACATGGATTACTTAAAGTTGGATAGCAGTGCACAGGCTAACAGTGGGCACTGGTCCAGCAGAATGAATTGGGAGAGAAGGGAGAGGCATGCTATGAATCACTGGTAATAGAGTGTAGGCATTATCTTTCTCCAGACACAAGAGCAACAATTACATTTGGCTGCTGTTCCAAAATGATGCCTTGCTCCTTTTCTCTCCACAATCCCTCCCTCTGCTCCCAGCCCCCTAACTTTCCCAATGAAGTTGCATGAACCTCCTTCAAAATGTTACCTTAGGACCAGAAACCTGTTTAAAATCAAGCAGGGATTTGCTGCAGCATCCAAGAGCCATACAATTAGCATGTATAACTTTGCAGTGATAAAAAGTGAACCACACAACAACGAAATGAGCTCTGGAAATGTTAAATTAATGAAGCAGACAACAGACATCCCCGCTGGGTAATTTAACAGAGTCTTAGGCTCTGGAACTGTATATTAATGTACAATAACCAGTCTCTCTGATGATTTTTTTTCTGCTTCATCCCTCTTCAAAGGCCCATGACCTTACCGAATGATGCTGTTACAGTGCCCACAGAGAGGAGTTCGGCTGCTGGCTGGAAAACGCTCCGCCCTCTGAACTGTTCCCCGGGCTAATGCAGGGGGCTGGGAAGAAGTTGAAACTGGAGACGGGTAAGCAGGAATTGTGGCAGGAGATAGCACTGGAGCACCCCTTGGTAGGATGTGCTTTGTGACAGTGGTGGTGGATTTTCCAGGTGCAAATTTCTGGGAAAAGGAGTCATCTGTTACCCAGGGAGGGCGACTCGCAGGCTCCGTGTTGGCAGGGGTGTAGGAATGAACTGGTGCTGGTGCTGTTTTAAGTATCCCAAAAGAAACCAAGAAGGATTTTAAAGTCTTTTTCTTCTACTGTCAGTACAGCAACACTTACCAAAGAGTACTCCACGACACACATACAATAAAAGCTTCAGGTGATAGTTAATTATGACCTGCCCCATTGTTGCTCATTAATTCTGGGCTGAAGCCAAGGGTATCAGCATAATCACTGACTTCTAATACACATGCATTACAGAAATCACTGCCTACTGGCTTTTACAGAGTTTATGGAGACCACTGTCAAGATCATCTCTTCATTTTCTAGTAGGAATGGATATGACAATTCTGTTATAATTTCAAAGACTACCATATACTCTGTTTAAGAGATGTTAAAAAATATAAGAGCCAGATAATATAGTAAAATTTTAGATAGAATTCCCCAGAATTTCAGTAAGTTATGCTTAACTTTTGATCTCGTTATATTAATTAAAATTCAACATGTCCTACAGATGTCACTGTTATTTATCACTTGTAGGTTTATTCCTAGGTTTTTGAAGAAAAACAGGCTCCCACAGAGAACACGGAGATAGAGAGCACTGGAAGCAATACTGAGGGAGCCAATTCAGCTCACATGACCAGCAAGATAAAGCCAACAGCACTCAGAGGAAGGCCAGACTTGTGGTTATGACTGATCTCAGTTCAGTTCTTGGCTCTGCCACAAACTTCCTGTATAACTTTGAGCAAAGCAAAGTGTGTCTACGCCTCAGTTCCTGTGTGTAAACCAGAAGATTATCCTTTCTCTCTTCCACCCTTTGACTAGCACATAAAACCTTCAGTGCAGTCTGTCTCTGTGTTTGTGTGCACCAGGCTCTAATCTTGGGTGGAGCTTTATCACATTAAAATAAGCAGAAGCCAGGGCCTGCACATACTGACAAGTTTTCCCATTGCTCTGCTCTTTTCAAAACATCAGATCTTGCATTATGTAGGACTGAAGTTACTGCCCAAGAAACAGCCTCACTTTGCCAAGTACAGGAGCACTAAAAGCAGTTTCCCTTTGCAAGGAAAACAAAGCAAATGATTGAAAAGAAGCTTGGAGAGCAGAAGTGTTTTGCCCAAATGAGAGAGCAAAGGTTTAGGAACAGAAGCCAGTTCTCCAGCAGTCTGGGCAAACATTCCACATAGTATATCCCAGCACCAAGAAAATCATGACCAAATACAACATGTACCAGTTTAAGGGGCTTGCAGGTAGAAAAGGTATTTCAGACAAGAGGGTTCTGAAAGTAACATGGATCTTTCTGAATAATTAAGTGGTGAGAAGTTTATGTTTGAGTTAACACCCCTCCTTGAGCCCACACCCTGCACATAATAACTTACACTGATTATTGGCAATTTGCAAGTGCTTAAATTGCATATATATCAACACACTGTGATCACCCTTGGGATCTTTTTATTGAGGTCAGAGTTGAATCTAGTGCATTTTCTTGATAAAAATTTCTTATGGTACAGCATCAGCAATGTTTCTGCTTCATAAAACTGTATCCCACCTTAGCTTGAGGGTTCTTCCTTTTTTTTTAAGTTGGAAATGGTAAACAGTATTTAAAGATTTCAGAACAGATTTCATATGCAATCTCTTTAGATCCTGAGGCTCTTGCTATTTATGTATTATGGTATTAAGACAGGCAAAATTAGAAGTTAATATTTCATCTCCAATTGATGAGTTCATAAGGCTCCCACCTATGAGGCTAATTAAGCAAGGAGACTTCAGCTCACTTCACTACATTCTCTCTACCTTCCATTTCTTTTCACTCTTTCTCTTCTATTTGCTGCAGTAAAATAAAGAAACAGAAAAAAGGAAAGTAAAATAAACCAACAAAATAGGATGTTTTTTTCCAGCTACTAAAATAAGTACCAGAGGAATTACTGCAAAATGACAAATGCTGGGTGTTTGCATCTGCTCTGAGTTCTTTTTTCAGCTACTTTAATTTAATTTTACAGGCCTGATTTATTACAACACATTTTCCTCCTGTGAAGAAGCTGCAGTTATTATTGCTTCAAAATAGTATCACTGCAACATATTAGAAAGATTTCACTAACTGTGAGATTTTAGCAATTGTTATTAAAAGGGAACTATCTTATTTTCTTAGAACTGCATCCCTAAGCTTATACGAACAATTCTTTTGTTTTAGTAGTAACTGCCATACATATTCACCTTGAACATTTATGTATTTCAAAAAGTCTTCCAACACTAATCAGGAGAAAAAAAGGGCTTGTTTGCTGCTAAAAAAGTACTAAGATTCAGTATATTGGAGAATATAATCTCAAAATACCAGTATTGTATGAGTTGACCATTAACTGTTAAAAAATGAATATTTCAAATAATTCAGCAACTTAGCCTCTATCATCTTGTTTCTCTCAGCCCTCACGTTCTCTTAGAATAGGAAAGAATGAATGGGATTACTGTCATCCTGAGAGAATGGCAGAAGAGGTCTCCCTTAACAGGAGTAGGAACAAGCCAATTCCTTGCTTTTGCAGAAGCTGGAATTCTCCCCCTCAGCTCTTCATTTATGGTCTAAGGCTATTTTCTCTCCAGACAAAAAGGCACATTACCAAGACTCATGTAGTAAAGCAAAGATTTATAGAGTCTCTAATGCTTTGGTCACACACTGACTTGCACTGTGAGAACATTTTTTCTTTTTTTTTTTCCCCTTGTTAGTAGACGACAGAAGTGTTACTCTTTATTATTATCAGTAACAAATTAATAACCACAACTGATATGGCTTGTTCTACACTTAGTGGCCACATCCTTGAAGCCCAAAGTTTTCCCATATACTGTTACAGTACAGAGTAGATGACAGACAAAGCAGATGATGTTTTATAGGGAGACATTTTTCCTACTTATGGGAACTAAAAGTGAAATAATGATGTGGAAGCTGCTGTTTTAGTGCTGAAGGTGCTTAGGATTCAACATAAAGTTCATTAAGAACTGTGGGAATGTCTCTACCAATTTCTCAAAGAGCAGATCAGGCCTTTATGCTTGACCAATTTTGCATAACAAGTAGGCCCAGTTGGACTTAGGGATTTAAAAGGAAAGATCTGCTTTCTCACATTCAGCTATCGTGTTACTTCGTGGTACAGAAGTGGAGCTGGAGTTGCTCGGGATACGTCAAAGGCTATCCTGGTCTGGGAAAGCCTACAGGAAAGGAATACCCAGGTATGTTCTGCCATCTAGTGGCCTTGCTCAGAAGAGAAGTCTGCGCTGCTTTAGAACACGGGTTATGAAATTTAGGGGAAAGATTCAGAATTCACAGCTTTCTCTACCGGAAAAAACTAAAGATCTTTACCAGCAGAAAATTTCCCACGTGAGTTATATTAGGGAAAGTGTAGACTGCCTGATAAATCCCATCTGAGCCAGATACTCAACAATGCAGCTTCATTTTGAGACTTGTTTCAGTTTGTTTGGGTTTTCTTTTCAATGTGACAGATTAAAATAGCCTTGTAAATCCTCTCAGTGACTGATTCAGGTGTCTCTATATTGAATATATGAGCCTGTTGATTGGTGTTTTAATCTAGAAGTTGCTGCCTCACATTTCCAAGGGAAGCCAGTCATCGACAAAGTTGGAGGAGGAAGTTTTCTAAACTGTCTTGGTGGTTTGTTTCTAAGTACTATTGATTTTCCCATCTGTGACAGGAAATGCTATTTCCTCCATTTCTTCCCAAGTGGCAACTTTCCATTTGCTCTGCCACTGTCTCCGAGGCCAGCTCGTGCTCCAAAACCACTCTGAAGTGCTACTACATCAAATATATAGCACTTTATATAATACACCAAAGCAAAAACCAAACATCTTCATTAAAATCTCCGCCTGCCTGGAACCTCGCTTGTACCTGAGTCACTTTAGGGTTCAATTATGAAGGCATTTTACAATCTCTTATTGGGTATTTCAAACTCCTAAACTGAAGGAGGACTTTTTCATTCTCTGCCAACTATTTAAGCCTTTATTGAGAGGCAATGAGGCTCAAAAGCAGCAACATAAGTAATTGCAAAGGAACACCAGCAATATGAGGAAGTGCAAAGAAGATGCCCAACCCAGGAGAAAACAAAAGCCTTTCCTCTTATTCCAAGCAGAATTCAACAGCCAGCTTTGATTTTACCAGATCTAGCCAATAACTGGAAATAGCTGCAGATGTATTTCTGTGGCAGGTTTGTGTATTGAACTGGAGTTTATGCTTCCCCAAATGAGCACAGGGCTTTACATCAGTCAGTGTATTTAGGAGATATTTTGACTTATCACAGTTTGCTCTCTTCTGCATTATAGAAATAAATCTACTGTTGTCATCTTTTCAAGTCAAAAATAATAGCATTTGCCTTGAGTGACAACATGGTATACACTGGTACGCTTAACCAAAGCAAATGAGGAGGAGCTGAAGGTTATTTACTTTGGGACCCTTAAATAGCTTATGAAAGCTCTGACTTGATTTTTTCTACCTTTATGTCTCAAATATAAAGATGAATTGATTTGTCTGTCTGCTTTATGTCTAACTAAAATTCCTACATTTGTTTAATTTCAGTAGATCCAGAAATAGAACATCACAGAAGACAGAGTTTAAGACTGTTAGAATTCTTGGCCTTTTCATGTTTATTTGACTGTAAAGACATAAATCAACTTTTTAATTCTCTTGCTAAGGTCAGAAAAAACCTTAATTTGAAACAGAACTGCCTTTAGACTTACATTGCTCATTTAATTCATTCAGTTTGAAGGTTCACATTTTGGTCATCAACGGTTTTAGAAGCTCAGTCCCTTTGCAACACATTAATACCAAGGGAATTTAAATACTATTAAGGAGCATATTTTCCAAATGAATTAATAACCAAATATATTCCTTAAGTTACTATCTCTGGGAAATTGAATAGCATTATGAGGCGCTTTAATACCTCATTCTTCATTTCAAATGTAAGCCTATGTTGAGAAATTCAATATATGGTCTTACCTATTTTGCAAATATAGCCTACTCAAGCAAACTTCACTTATTTTACCTCCTTCCTGAACTGTGCATTCTTTAGCCATTTTCTCAATTCTATAGTGTCATTGGGCTCCTAATTGGATACACTGTGTTAGTTTTTAAATGTATTTCTTCTGAAAAATCAGGCTACACATTTTTATTAGACTTTTACCTTGCTTTTATTTTTCCCTCTTTTTGTTTCACATTTTAACTCTGAAGTATAATACAAATACAACATAATCCTCAATCTTCAGATAATCTGAGGCAAAACGAGCAACATTTAGTCCCACATGTATAAATACTTTCTGATATGTCTGTATACAAAATGTGTGCTTTCTACATTTTCTTTTTCCAAAAGAAAAGTGTGAGCATCTTTTTCTGAATCTTTTCAGTACTTGGAAGGCTCCTTACCTGGCTGGTAGACAGAGGGCTTTATGCTGGCTGTAGTAACAACTCTCATTTTTGAAGCAGCAGAAGGAGCAGGACTTTCACTGTAGCTTCCAGAAACTGGCATTGGTGTATATGACTGGGTTGTGTTTCTAAAAGCAAAATGTAGGTGTGAACATCTTTATAAACAGCAAAAGTTACTGATCATTAAGTAACAGTTTTGGCAGCACCCAGAGCACTCCAAGAGGAACTGTCTGTGAGAACTACAGAGAGAATGCTGGGAGATTCAGTCTTTATCATTGCTAAGGAAGGCTTGGACAATTCTTTGGAAAGAAAAATTAGTCAAATAAGGATTTTAAATAACTACAAGTTTGCTGTTGTTGTCATCACAGAAAATAGCTTGCTGAGGGAATATGACAAATTTGAAACTCTGAGTTTAATAAGGGATCAGACTTCACAAAGCTGCATACAAAGTTTGTGTTTTCTGCTCCTCTACAAATAAAAAGGCCTGGTCTTGTCTAAGACAAATCAATGAGGGATATCTGGACTTAAAAATATACTTGCTCAATGCAATTACTACTATTACAAAGGCTAAATAGTATTCATATACTGTTATAGTCTTTTCAAAAATACTGAAGTGACCTTTAAAATTTTTTCTGAAATGAACTCTTTTCCCTATTTAGACTGACACCAAAATTTACATTAATTTTCCTAATGTTCTAATTCATCTTTCAGAAAAGAAACTTATGATATGCAATATTATGATGCACTTTCTTGCAGTCCTAGAACAAAAACATTTGCTCAGGATTCCAAACATCAGTAAGAAACAGTTTTTCTCTATCTTATGGCTTAGATGGTGATTCTCAGTTTGATTACAGTAACAGATTAAAAAATATGCCTCTTCTATCTGCCAGTTACTTGGGATGATTCTGTTTGTAGTACCTGTGCTTCACAGACTGCTAAAACAGCATCACAGTCAAAGCAAGCCAGAGAGGATAAAGAAGTACAAGGAAGAGAAGCAACAAATAACGAGATGTGTGCAGTAAGAAAAACCTATTCACTACAGAACATCCTTCTTACTCACCCTGAAAACAGTTTTGCTTCTTTTTTTCCCCTTCAGTGTCAATTTCCCTATGAACTAGATCCCTACCTATTTGTGCTGACAATTAATGAGTTATTTACACAGTGGGTTTGTCTATTGGAAAACATTTGTCAGCATATGAAAAGGAGCATCCAGCTTTCCCAGACTATTAGTCCATCTTAGACTTTACTTTAACAGTGGAAAGAGATGCCATCTGGAGAAAACACATTATAATCTTACATGGCAAACCCAGCAGATTTCTTCCAGTACAGCTAAGAAACATTCTGAGAAATTGAAACTTTCCATTTTTAATTTTGAGCAAAATAAACCTTTCTTCAATGTAGGTTTTTGCTGCTCTGACAGTGTTTCTACTATAGATTTAGTTTGCACAGCACTGCTGCCTCAGGCTAATTTATTTTGCCTATTTAGCAAGACCTAGAAACTTAGCTATTGCTACAATAGTTATAGCTAATTATTTCTGTACCTAGTCTAGGGCTTATGCCTGGATTTGGGTCTACTATACCATGAGTGAACACAACTCTCCAAGATAAACTATTTTAGTGGGTTTGTATTCCCTGTAAATTCTGTTGTGAACCGTGCTGTGATTTTGTAACTCTCAAAGCTGTTCTAAGCACTGCAGAACTTTCTGTTTTCCATTCTTATTTCCTGATGACACCTCCTGTGTGGTGCCTGAGAAGGCACTATGCTTGGGATCACTGGACAGAGGCCATTGCTCCTGCCATAGCACAGGGACACGGACACTGTGGGCACACTGGCTTCACCCACAGCTTTCAAAATGCCATTGGCTAAACACACCATCTAAAGACTTGTGCTTGATTTAAAATCTGCTACTCAGGGTAAACTAGACAGCTCAGTGCCCGATATTTACAACGTAGGTTAAAAGATTCTGAAATGATGTGTTGCACAGCCTGAATCTGAAAATGTCACCCAGTCAGGAAAAGTCTACTCCCAGGTGCACAGGTCCAATGGTTAGAAAGACTCATTTGAATCTCTCTTAATGCACAAAATAAATAAAGAAGTTCTGAACCAGATTATGCTTAGACTATAATGAAGAAATAAGACTGTCATGAAGAAAAATGGTTATATAATAGCATAGTAAAACTATACCACAGATTTCCTTGTGTTCAGGGAAATGAAGCTGAAAAGAACCCCCAAACAACACCCCCTCTCCCATTCATAGTACCAAAATCAATGCAAAATTAAAAGAAGCACTGAATCCTTTTAACCCTTTTACACGTGTATGATGCATATTAAATAGAGTAAGGAAGATAAGAAAGCTTGTCAAAGAGAAATAAAGTGTTACAGTACATCATTAAGGGTTTAGTGAAAGAAAAGATTTATCAGAATTTCTGCTGAAGAAAATAAAATGGCATGTGATTAAAAGAACCAAAAAAAAAAAAAAAAAAAGAAACAAGAAAGAAGGAAATTAAGAAAGAATACAAAGATGTCATAAGGACCAAAGATGCTTTAATAGATCAAGAAGCACTGGCATCTCAAAAAGCAGTGAAAGCAACCTTATTGAATTTATCTGTAGCAGTCAATGGCATGTGACAGGCAGCAAATTAAATACTGGCTCTGAAAACTATTAGTTGTCAGAAAAAGAAAGAGTAAATATTTCTAAGCAGATCATTTTTATGTTAACGCTTCAGTAGATGCCTACTAGTAGCAATAAAATGGTTTGTTAAGTGCTTTTAGGGTAGAATAGCTGCACAAAACATTTTTATACCTCTGCTTCGACTGGTAGCTGATGGAGGTGGAAGAATGCCGGTTGAAACTAAAATGAGACAAAAATGGTATTTGAAAAAATACACACAAAAGACGGGGATATCTTGCCCTACCACGAATTTCCTATGAGTAAGATAAGGGCTTTTAAATGCTAAAGTAAACAACATGTACGTATTTGTAATCATTTGAGTATTACATTACATTTTGTTTTCTTGTTTAAGCTGGGAATCACAGTGAAACCTGAAGAGTGGTAATGTAAGTCAGTGAGCTGAGAGGTCCATAAATCACTCTCATCTGATCTTGTTATTTCATTGTGGAACTCCAATTATTTTTATTAGTAAAAAAAAAAAGAAAAAAACCAAAACAAAAACTGAGGGATTTTTCTCAGTGTTTTAAGTTTACATTGCATCAAATCTGAAAAGCAAACCTTGAATGAACCAAAGGCCAAAGATCAGGGAAGTGCCCCAGTTTGTGAGGCAGCTTGGACAACCCCACAGAAAGGACAGGTTGGCATAGCTGAAGCAAAAACACCAATCCACCGTGTTCAACTTTTGCCTTGCAGAAACTTTCTATTGCTACAGTCTTAGGTAAAGAGGTAGATTCTTTTTTCTTGGGGAAACACCATAATTTCAGAACACAAATTAGTAATTTATGCAAATACAGGAAGTACTTGAAAGCCTGCACAACGTTATGATCTGAGAAACACGAGAATTCAGAATCAACAGAGCTCCTGTCTGCAGGGCAGTGCAGGGCTACATGGCACCAATCCCATCCCGTAGGGACACAGCCCACATTTCCCAGAATCACCAGGAGTCTGCCTTATGCCAGTTATTTTCCTAACTTCTGGAGAAGAGTTTTTCTTCCCTTACCATGGACACAGTGCTCGGATTCAAATCTCCGGATCAGAAGATAAACCTGACTTTTAGCACAATAATGGTAACTCTTTCCATTGTTTCTCCTGGTTTTGTATTCCCAGAGTGCTGTCTCATGGGGTGCCCTGCTTTAACTCTCTGGATGGAATAACCCATACCTAAAGAGCTTCAAGCTTATTCAAAACTTCCCTGCTGTGCTTGCTTCTTTTAAGTAAGATTGTAAGTGGAACAGATAACAGTAAGTCAGATTTCACTGCAGATGTAAAAGAGTAACACAGTCTGTTAAAGATTAGTGATTTACTTCAAACATTCCTCTTCAGGAACATTATAAAGATTTTACTCATGTTAAGTGTTATGCATATGCTCACAAAAGATAAGTCACTACAGAACTGATCTATTAAAGTTTAAAATCAGATTTAAATTGTTAAGGGTATTGATCAAGAAATTCTCCCGTGTTTTCTTGGTGGATGTTTTTAAAGCATCTAAAAGGATGCATCTAAAAGGAAAAACACCAAACACTGGAATAATGGTGACAAAATCTCAGCCTCATCTACCCGAGGATTTTACCCACCCTGTAAAACAGTGTTGTAATTAAGGTCACCCATATTTTTTTAAAAATAAAATTATATTAAATGCTCAATACTCCTCTGGTATATGTCAAGCTAAAACTGAATTTTTAAGTCTATATTTTGGCATACTAAAGCACTACTTGATTTCTAAATGAAAACTACCAGATGCCCAAAAATTTGAATTATAAATCAATTTAGAAGCCAGTTTTAGTCCCTTACATTTGAATACACTAGCTGTAGTACACAACACTTTTAAAAACAAACATAGAAGAAGTGCACCAAGATAAAGAACTTGTTCCAGCTGCAAGAGAGCCATCCAAAACCAACCAACCAACCAGAGTTCACTTCTTGTACTTGATTATCAGGGAACCAAATTTTTACAGGTCCTACAAGTCTCTGATTTGCCATTATAAGCCAAGACTTGCTGAAGCCAAGACAGTAAAATTTGCCTGTTGGTAACAGGGAAGCAGATGACAGCATCACACTTGTGTCATCCATTGACAAATCAGCAGTATAAAGTTGATATGCTCTAGATCTTTCATACGTGACCAAAATAATTGCCAGGTGCCAGCAAGAGGTTTTAGGAGTCTGATTAGAGCATTTCTTTTGGAAATGGACAGATGGTTTTCACAGATTCACAGAATCTTTGATGTTGGAAGAGGCCTCAGGAAGAATCTGATCTAACCTGCTGAAAGCAAGGCCAGCTCTGAGGTCAGACCAGGTTGCTCCATGTTTTAGCCAGTGATGTCTTAAAACCTTCAAGAGTGGAGACACAGCCTCCTCAGACAAGTCACTTCCTTTCAAAGGGGCAGGAAAAGCAGCAATGGTCCATGCCAATCTAATTTACTAATATACTTTCAATTAAAATGTCTCAATATCTCAATGCCATCTTTTTATCCTCCTTAAAATTTTGTTTCACACTACTTAGTCCATATTGGTACATAACTACAAAAGAATTCATATGGTTTTGAGGCCTCACACTGCTTCCCTTCTCCCATTAAATGGATATAAAATTTAAGGGAAATGGGAAAAAAGCTCAATCAAAAAATAGTATTACATTAGCTCCAGGAAAGACATGCAAGTAGTGTCAGCAAGTACTGGTTATCTTTATATTAACATTCATTAGCTGTTTATCTGTAAATTATGCATAATTGTTGCTTAACTAGTCCCTGCCCATGGAACCAGACAATTTTTAAGATCCACCCCAGCCCAATCAATTCTATGATACCATGTTTTCCAAGGCAGGAATGAAAACAAGCTCTTAGGAAAGACTTAGATGAGTCCTAAGATATAGACTAGTGAAACATGAAGAGATGTGCTCTGTCTGGACAGAGTAGTCACCAAAGCTTCCATTTAATTTCATCTTCTGACTGATTTCAATCTTCAGCTGAGAGAAACCCTAAAACTCAGTATTTTCTGTAGCTCATGAGAAATAATAGGTTTTGCACGTCAGTGTTTATTCAAACTCAAATATGCACAGTTATTATTGCTTGGAAAGCAAGGAACCTTACCTGAGTACAAGGGGCTTCTTGAAACTAAAGTTACAATTGGTGTACTTCCACTCATCAGCAGTTTTATTCCTTACGTTTTATCAGTTCCATGCTGGGATTACTTTCCCTTTGTAATTCCCATGGCTGTAAACAGGCATGTTCACATCCTAAAACTGAAAATTCTTCCAATGTTTTGTTCTGTAACTATTTCATTTTTGCATTGGTTTCAGTGATGTGAAGCCAACCAAACTGCTATTAAGTGCCAAGCACTTAACTGTTCTGTGATCCTCTTGAGAAAGACCATTATACTTCTTGCCTTCATTATACTCAAGCCCTCAAACTTGTGCCTTTGTCAATTTCAAACATCACCTTTGGGTGATTCCTAACTATTTTTTTATATAAAGATAGGACACACATGGATAATTACAATCTCAAACGTATTGCTGATTTAGTTTTTCATTATTTATGAAGAATGTTCAAATGAGTCTTAAAATCTACTGCTTTTTCCTCTGTTAGTTGTCAAAGTGTTACGAAAGCACTGAAAAGGCTTGGAAGTGAGGGAGTACAGCAGCATTCTCTCTTTCCGGTGAGAAAAGATTCCTGTGATCCTGCTTTTTCACCAAGAAAAGAAAGGTCCATCATCCTCGCCCAGTGTCTCTAGACAATTATTTTTATTTTAGGATGGAAAAAGCAGCACAAACCAACCAAGTGAAACACCTCTGTTCCAAGAGGACCTTGTGGTCACATATCCTACATCTAAAACGCAGCTGTTTCCTAGCTGGGTTGTCATGCAGAAGATAAAGAAGGGGCTATTCTTTTAAACACATTGTGCTTTTTCTCTCCCAATTCAATCCCTTCAGAAACTGAAAACCTCATATCAGAGAGCATAATACAAAATCAAAACAAATTAGGTTAAAGAAGAGAGCTTTACAGATATACCTAGACTGAGATGAGATAGCAGATGAAATAGTGGAAGCTGCTAATGACATGTTCTTGGGCCCATGGAAAGGCTTAGGCTGGGAAAGAGAGCTGGGGGCTGCAAGAACTCTGCAGAAGACACATAAAAGCATGAAAGCATGAACAAAATGATTTAACAGAGGCACAAATGATGACATCAGAACCAAGCTCTGGCAGGACTCAGATACAGGAAGACTGCTGCGTAGTTACCAGGAACACGTTTTCTGTAGCACACATCTGCAGACTTACAGAATAGCACAACCAAGCACATTCCTACAGAACACAAGGCAAAATGCATACATTATGGAAAACTTTTAAAACCAGACTATCAATAACTAAGAAAGACAGTATTACAAGACAGGACTTTTGTCAATGATACATGCTTTTATCTGAAAGATCTGAAGATGTTTGAGTCTAAATACAAGATAAACATTTTACTAATGCAAACAGCCCCAGACAGAAGATTGTCCTATCAAAAGCAGAAGTAATTGGAATAATTAGTTTAGTAGAGGCCTTTTTTTTTTTTGTCTGAGGCAGATACTAGGTAATATATTTTCTTCATGCTATGGTTTCAACTGAGGGCTAAGAATTACTTAAACCTTACTATTATTTTATGTGGAAATGCCTCTCAGGCCAGTTCTGAATTAGAGCTTAAGACCTTATTCAAAGCTCCTTTGCTGTCTGGAATAAAACCACTGCATTCTGGTAGGTCATGGCTAGGTAAACACTGACTAAAGTGAGAAACTAATTAGTTGGTAAATACGCATAATGCAAATCAACTAGCAAAAATTAATCAAGAAGTAGAGCCAAGAGAACATTTCCAATTCCATTTATACATACCTAAAATGTAATACCTCTGAGGTCTCAATTATTTGAAGTGGTTTATATTACTGGAAGCGTGTTTTTCCTCGGATTTTAAAAGCATGCTAAAATACACGTCTTTTCAGAAGATTCACGTAGCAAACCCCAAAGATAAAAGAATATTATGTACCAAAAAACTCACTCTTACTATCTCCAAAATTACTGTAAAGTAAGTGACAGCTGTATAAATCCCACACATTTCCTCACAAGCTGTCTGACAGTTTGTAATATACAACTGTAACTCCCACTGTGCTACAAGTGTTAGGAATACATCTCCTTGAAACTTACTTCACCTCGAAGGCTAATTCTTAATAGGAAAGAAAAAAGGATTAGATAAATGGAATAGAAATTAATTTATTTAACTTACAGAGGAAGTCAATCATCAAGTGTCCACCATGTTTTACTGATATCTGCTGTGACACAGTAAACTCAATCATGTGAGCAAATGACATTTCATGATTTTCCATTTCTTGTCCTACTGCAGAAACACTATTAAAAGAATCTTCATTCACTGCAACTAATAGGAGGAGTTGTTTTGGTTTTATTATAAGTAGTGTAAAAACATTTCCAATTTTAAGCCCAGACTCACTTTCTGAAAATGAAGTTATTTTTAGGGTGGTTTTATTTTGCAAATTCTATGCAAACATGAGCAACATATCACAAAATAATAAAAAAACCCACAAAAAAATCAAAAAACAAGAAAACCCCAACCCTCCCAAATATATAAAAGCATATAAACCAGGTTACAGCTTTTCATACTACATTCTTAAGCTAAGAATGTGTATGCAGCATTTCCAAAGCCAGAGGGGTATAAAGCAATGGAGCATTACCTTTGGAAGGAGGATGAGAAAGACTCTTGCACTACTGAAGTGGTGGCTGGTGCTGTCATCGGGCTGGCTGTGTTTGGAGCAGCAGTAGCAGGCTGAGGTGCTGAAGCATGTGGTGCAGGAGCAGCAGAACTGGGAGCCACTGGGGCATGCTCAACAGGGGTACTAATTAGAGTTAAATTAAATAAAACAAAAAGCATCTTAAGAAGGCGTGCATTTACATGGAGAGCATAAAACCTACTATGTTTGAACCTGCAGCTGCAAACATAGTAGCAGGCTGGGTTACTGAGGGAAAAGCGCAATTATGCAAAGAAAAGAAAGATATTTGTTCAGGATTTTCCATTGTGCAATGCAGTGTTGGTCCTGCTTGACTGAAATTTACCCCGGGTGTTAAACAGCACTTCAGTCCTGCTCCCTCTGATGCCAGAGGTAGGAAATGTGGCACCCAGGGCTGAAATGGCTGTGAAGAGCCTGTCACGGTCTTGTGAGCCCATATAAATTCCATCAAATATACTGAAATGAATGATAACAATCTGGTCTTGTATCCTGTGACCATTTAAGTAACTTGTTGAACTACTAATGTCTTCCATCATCTCCTACAAATCTGAGAATTACTCATCTCTTACAGAAAGACAAATGGAGCAAAGTTAGCAGGTTTGGGTTTTTTTTTTTTAAATCAGGGCACCACTGTACATAGTTGTCTTGTCCATAGCTAGTGGCCTAGAAACATAATGGATATATGTCTACTTCTTTAGACCTATGTAATAAATATATCATCACATTTCTGTGTTCTTACAAATGACTCCTATCAGGGTGTTGGAATTCAGTGATTCTCTTGCTCAAGAGAGAAATATCCCCAAAATGCTCCTTCCTGAGCACAGCAAGTATCAAATAACAAAAGAAACCTTACAGTTCCACAGCTGTTTCTTCAGCCAACCTTAGCCCTCCAACTCTCTCAGCTTTTTTTCCTAAGCAGATTTACCATCCATTGTGCAAATTATCTCATATTTTCTTTTGCTTCTCTCAGAAGCACTGATTTGACAAGTTATATTTCTCAGGACTTAGAATGAGTGTTTGGTACTTCTGAATTTGTGATACCCCTTATTCACCAAGGGACTGTCCTGTTTCCCCTGTCCTTCACCTCCTCTTCTAGAGTTCAACAGTCTATGTGATGGTGTCTTAATTCAGCTGAATATTTTGTCTGATTAGCCGAAACAGAAGCTGGTTGTTATACCCACAAACCTCAAAGTTGAATGCAGCCCTCAACAAAAGCAGGAAGTCAGTATTTTCTTAAGGATATTCATCTTATGGAGATTTATCTACAATTATGTACATAATAAGTAAATTCCTGAAAATAATCATCCAGTTTGCAATGCTGGCTTTCAAATCCTTACACCAAGTTTTGCAACAGTTTTGCAGAAGTTCTTCCATCGTAATACACATTTGAGAGTCACATGACTTCTTCCATCCTGATGCATTTCATGATGTAAATTTTTCCAATTAACTAGCAGACTTACAATTTCACAGCCTATGTAGCAGAGTAGCTGGGTAATATCCATCACAGCTAATCTGGTACTGAACTTCAATACTGTGAAATTTTCCCTGTGCTACTGTGGGTATCAGAATTACCCCATTAAAAGCTGTGGAGTCGCAGTTTTCATCTTACATACTTACATATCTTTGATTTGGCAAACAGGGAAGGATTGAAACTATGTTGCACATAAAAATGGTACTTAACTTATGTGTTAAAAACAAACACAAACTAGGATGTCACCTATTTTATCTATTTGCGCTGATGTGAAAGGGAATTTGCTACAGATTTCAAAAGATTGAAGACTTTATATCTTGAAGAGAGCAGTGAACTTAATTAATTGCAACTTAATGGTAACAATCTCAAAAATGATCAGAATACATATTCAGTGATAAATATTGAAAAGAAAGTAAAAAAACCCCAATCCATATGTGTGGACATGGACCTGTGCAGAGACGGATTTGAACAGAACGAACCCATACAGATAAAATGAACACAAATATACTAGAATACCTTTTAAAGTTTAAAAGAAATACAAACAAATTTTATCTTGCATAGTGCTTGTAATATTTCTTTTTATGTGATTAAAATGTTAGAGGCTTGCTTACCTTCCTTCATGGTAGAAGATATTAATTATCAGAACAAGGAATTGGGATAAATATAAGTGAAGTGGATATAACCATAAAAATCAGAGTGGTTTGGTTACATAAATTATATGCACTTGGTAACATCCTCAAAACACTTTTATAGAAAGAGCTCAAGATTAACTTGACTCATTTTAATTTAGCAAGTATAAATTTTATGTAATTTTATTTATATTGTTGAATACAATAGCTGAACTGTTTTTCCCCCCCTCCTTTCTAATTTTTCAGTCTGATTTTTCATTTTAGTTCTTGAAGTCCAGAAGAATTTTAAGAATTGATAAATGTGAGTGCTGCTTTATAAAATACATCATCTAATGCAACAGCTTCATTATGACATGTTACAGAGGGTTTTTTGGTTGGTTGGTTGGTTTTTAAATACAGTAATTTTGTAGATTTTAAATCTTGACAGTACTTTGTATTTTAAAAGAAATCAAAAAAATCAAACATCTTCATATTTGCAGTAACAAACATAAAAATAAGTTAGATGGATGAAAACAAACACACATCTCTTCTCAGCTGATTTTCACTCATGAAAAGGAACACAGATCAGTAGAGGTTAAGAGGATAATAATGGTTAACAACCATAATGAGAACACAGCAACAAATGCACTCTAACATTTAAAACAAAAGTGTAGATTATACTTTTTTCTCTTGGTGAAGTCCTACTTTCTGAGAATTTCTTTCCAAATAACAAGGAGTGGATGATTAAAACAGCACTTAGTCTCCTTCGAGGTTTTTGTGCTTCTAATCCTCCAACAGATCACTTGCAAAGAATCAAAAATATAGGGAACAAAAACTAAAACGGACATTAAAAAAACCTGTTATTGCGTCATTTGTAGGAAAAAAAGTACCAAAGGAAGTATCTAGAGAAAGTATCTATTTGAATATGGGAATGTTTGTGGAATCCACTGAAAATACAGAAATATCAGCTCCTGTTTCTCTGCTGAAGATGCTTAATGACTTGTCTCTGTATTGTAGGTGTGATCCTAGGAGAGGCACTGAAAATGTAACACCCACAGGAACCAGAAGTTGCTGGAATTGGAAGAACTGGAACGTCTGCCCTTGAGGCAATGGGCATTTCCCTCTGAAGGAGTTAGAGGTTGTTATTACCAAATCATTGCAAAGCTCCAAACCGGGTCAGTTACGCAGTTACACGGCACAGTGTACCTTTGCTTACTGGATGAAGCAAGGGGGGCTTTCTGGCCAAAACCAGCCTCCCCCTGGCTTGTACCCGCTCCAAGCCTCACAGACCCCTTGGAGGCCACTGGCTGAGCATTGGCAGTGTTGGCATCCCCGGTGGATGACTTAGGAGGATGCCAAATACTCGAGGTCACATACTGGGGCGCATGCGCGGCACCTGTAGGCCTGGGTAACAGAGATTACAAGGGTGTTTGTAAATGAGGCATTTCCCAGGTAACAACAGGGGTTGAGGAAGAGACAGAATTCCAGCCACAGATGGAGCTGGAGATCATAATGACAATGCAGATGAAGTAATCTTGGTAGTTCATTGGTTAATTACTGATTAAATCCAGGAAAGGCTTGACAAATTAAAAAAGGTACCTTCTGTTAAATCTGGACATCATATTGCTATGAATATCAAAATAAGCAGAGCTGTGATGGTAATGGAGGTGGAGATAGACTGTGGTATGACAGATCACACAAGATTAAGGCAACATAGGAGGACAATAACATCAGTCATATACCAGAAATTGTTCCTGGTAAAATAAAATAATAGTTAAAACAAAAGGAAATTTCAGTGAAGCAGTTGCGTAGTCCTATAAATGGTTTTACAGAAATGAAACTGCTGGTGGAATTCTAACATGTTGCTTGTTCTCTACAATTTATTTTATATTCAGGAATCAAGGGGTTTATTTCCTTCTTGTTTTATTATTAATTTAAAAATAAAAATCCATTTTCCCAACTGTTCAAGCGCCAGTTGCTATTGCTTGTGTCATCATTAACAAATAATGCTTGCACTCAGATATTAACTCTATGCAACCTTCATTCAAATATAAGCAGCCTTAAAAAAACCCCAAAATAAAAAGTGGTTGCATATCACTGAGGCAGGAATCAACAATAAAGAGAAAAGCAGTAGGATAAAATTCTTTTAATGACTAACTAGTCAGAGGCCTTTTTTGCTCCATGAAAAAACTGGTCAGATTCACTCAAGAAATACCTGTGTATCAGTACTTGGGGGTGTAATAAATGAACCAATAGAAAACATTTCTATACTTAACTGCAAAATGTTCTGAGATCATTTGGGAGAAAACAACTTGACATGACAGAACTTACAGAAGGACTGTTTTGAACCTCATAACCCATAACTCGTAACTGTTCTTAAAAAGATAATATTATTTAGACTTTAAAAACATCTTGAACAGTCTAGACAAAGTTTAAAATGGAAATTCTTCTGAAAACTCCATCACAAACTGACAGTACTTAATTTCAAGAACATTTGATTTAAAACTTTGTATTTTTCAGGTTTATAAGTTTTAAGAAACACAATCCCCACCTGTTCCACATCACAGTGAATGAGAAAGAAATGCCTAATGAACCCACTTAGCTGAAGCCT
This sequence comes from Irena cyanogastra, assembly GCA_013397155.1. NCBI lineage: Eukaryota > Metazoa > Chordata > Aves > Passeriformes > Irenidae > Irena > Irena cyanogastra. The sequence continues at coordinate 359,448 of VWZV01006847.1, forward strand.
CTATGTACATCATCTGGTCAAACAGTGTATAAATTTCATGGTTTTGAGGTAAGAACAATATGGAGAAAGTGGAGATACACTCTTAACAGGAATTAAATCAAACATAGCAAACATTACCTGTTTTCTGATGCTGCTGCAAGGTTTTCCTTGTCTCTGTGAAAGGAGGGGACACAGTATGAAATAAATGCTTTGCCAGCAATGGCAAAAAATCCCCACCCAGAACAACCAGGGGAAAAGAACATGGGTTGGGGAGAAATGTTTGGTTGCAAAAAGCATCCTAGAGTGGTTGCCCATAAATATGGCTGTGAGAAACCTCTTCAGCTTTCCACGTGAAACCACCAGATATACAAATTTGCTGTATGCTTCTTATTTGCTGCCAACAACTTTTGAAACTTTGTTTCAATAATAAAGTAAAAGAAAAATTAACAGTTACAAATGAGACACTGTATGTGTGTATACAATCTCAGGAATAGTTTTGACTTCAATAAGTTTCCTTTAAAAAAAGAATTCAATAATATTCCAGCAGAACATACTCAGATGCCAAATTCAAGAAGTAAAAATAATCAGAGTTATTTTGAAGTGATAAGCAGCTAAATGGTTAACAAAGACTTCACAAAAAGGGTTTCTTATGCCTGGCATCACTTAAAAATTCTCTGCCCTATACAAATACTAGTTTTCTCAGCCAAAATTGGACTAGAAACAATTCCTTGAACTGGAAATCATGCCTTTGTTGAGGTGAGGAGTAAGTCAGCCTCAGTTTCCCTGATAGAGAACTGGGCTGTTATTCTGTAAACACATATGCACACTTAAAATATAACTGACCAGTTTAAATGCAAGCAATTGTTTATCTGTAAGAAGTTAAGACATAAGTAATTTCATAAAGAATAGAATCCAGCAGCCTTAAACACCTAAGTTTGAAATCCAGTTAGTTAAGTAATTGAGGCAGTCTTACTATTTAGCAATTGAATGGTGATTGCATCCCTTCCTATTTAAGGAATTGTGCTGAAATTTCAACAGGTCTAAAGCTGAAATATACCAACTGAGAACACTTTTCTTAAGTGGGATGTAAAACTACAAACCACAAAGCAAATGTCCTCATCTACCCAACTGAACCTTCTTTCTGAAGCATCCTTTGAAAACAAAAAAGGAATACATGCACTTCTTTGTATGGATCTGCTGGGTTTTAATCATTAACTTACATTATGTTTGGAAGGCTATTCTTAGTATTTTCCACATTATTATCGGTATTGTGTTTATGTACTTATACATTTACATATATATGTACAGTCACATATTCTTTCCTTAGTTCAGTTCCAATAAAGTTACAAAAACCAATGCAGTTAAGATCAGCAAAGGCTTGGACACAGGTGTTCTCTATGAATTTTTAAAACTTCTAACTAAAATGTAGCCCCAATATACATGAATTTAAGCCAGATTTTGAAACCCAGAAGTTGACCTGAAATGCCCCTCAGATGTGTCTGTCTGAAAAAGATGTTCCTGTGGTCAGAAGAGCCTGCCTGGAACAGAATTCCCCCAATGAGGTTGATGGCTCACCACTCTGAAGCAATGAGAAACCAAACACCATCTTTATGGTAACCAAGCTGTGAGTTCACTGCAATGCCAGCTATGAAACAAGGCGCAGGAGGATGGATTAGAGACTGTTCAGGCGTGGGAAGTGTTAATTTACCAAGAGCCGTAATCATGCAACAACGTTAAAGAACACAGTCAGGGCCTGGAAACAAAATACAGCATTATTTATCTCCAGTGTTGCCAAATGCTCTATGAGAAATTACAGCCAAGACCAAAAGGCAGGCAGTTTGGGCCAGGCTGAAGCAGTGCTAAGCCTCTGTTGTTACAACTAATCTGATCCTAACTTTTCTGCTCCAATAGCTGTGGCTACACTGAACAAGGCAAAAAATAAAGTCACTTGACTCAAGGTCACTTTGAGGCCAGTATTTCACAAAAGCTTTTTCCCCAAGTGCACAATATTGGATAACGTTGAGTGACGATGGCAGAGGAGTTGTGAAGGTTAAAAACAGAGAGAGAAGTAAAGTCAAAATACTTCCAGAGAATAAAACAAAGGAAAAGGCAGAGAGTAAAGGTGAAAATGACTTCAAAGGCACATAACACTTCTTCATGGTTTTGCTTGCAGAACTATTTCTCTTCCCAGTCAATAGGAGTAATTCCCATTTGGCTACCAAGAAGAAAGGCCCGAGATGTGCCTCTGACTGGCAATACTTGCATTTTAAGGAACCGATGATTGGATTTCTGGCCTTGACAATCAAAACATTTTTTGCCAACTAAATGCAGAAATAACTTTACTTTTGAGCCAAATACATCCCTCAGGCAGGCTCAGTAAAGTCGATACCTTCACAACATGAAAGAATTTGGCTCAAAATACTATGAGCTGTTTGTATCTCTGTCTACACAGGCTGCTGCAATAACTGACAGTAGTAGATAACAGTCTTGAACTATCTGGGAGAGATTTAAAATTACTGTGGGGGATTTTGTTTTTTGTCTGCAGTTGTTTTTAGTCCCCACTGAAATGAAGGGCCTCAGCCAATGACTGCTCTGAGAGAACAGTAAACTCCCACAGATTTCAATAAATGTTGGACCTGTATTTCAAACAAAACTGATTTATGCAATATACTGTCTTCCCAATTACACAGTATATTATATAATGGAAATTATGAAATGTTTTATTCTCATAAAATATGCTACATGATATGGCGCTAAAGGCAGAATGAAATGATAGAAATAGAGTCTTTCCCTCCCACACATCAACAAGAATTACAGTAGTTTGAGTAACAGAAATAAAAATTCATTTGTAAGCCAAGCTTGTGTGTGCTATTGGACCCTAAAAATAGCCTGGAGAATCTTCAGAGTTTTCAATAAATGAGTACATTAAATCTGAACTGTATGTACTGGACATCGGAATGCTTTCTCACTCTACTTTATTTTTGGAAACCAAATGGAAAAGATTGCCAAACATGTACATGTAGCAGGCAAGTCGAAATGTGGAGGTGGTACACCTTCTATCTACCTTCTTCCCAGATAGTAACACATCTAGACTTTCTCTCTTGAAAAGCTCTGCTCTATTCCCCTAAAATGTGGAGACAGAATCATAGGACGTGCAACGAAGATCTGGTGACGTAAGAAACATGTGGTCCCAAGGCACCACGTGGTCCTTCAACTACTTTTTCAGTACTGAAGCAAAAAGCGAATATTCTAATTGAGTTTTTTCTCTATATTCTCGTAGAGCAAGACTATTTTTCTAATTTTACAAATGAGAGAGTAAAACTTAATAGAATTGTTCATGGTCTAAAAGAAAGTTCACAGCAGTGTAAAAAACTGAAATAAGCTCAGTATTTAAAATATCCCAGCTGAGTATTTAAAATATCAGTTCACCCTCTTTAATGAGGTATTATAGATTTTTAAATAACTATATCTGTTCAGTTCATCAGTATTTTACTGTATTGAGACCCCAATAGTCTTCTACTGAGTCTGACAGATATACAATGGTCTTTTTTCAAAGGGGAAATAGGCATACAGATTATTAGGGTCTATATTATTGAAATTAAAAAATCTGTTTTCCTAGTAGCATAGAGTGGATTTGCAGGACTAATCAGACTTACATCTTTCATCCTAGCATGTATTTATATTATATTATGCTTACAAATAAAATTTCTTTTTAAAAAGTAAAACTAACAAAGTAATTTTAAAGAAATAGGGTGTCTGGGAGTAAAGCTGTGTGAAAGCTATTTTGTAATTGCCTTCCAAATATTTTTTGTCTTGAAGACATGAGACACTGACACTGTTGGAAACTGGACACTGAGCTAGATTAACTGCTGTTCTGGTCCAGTAAGGCTATTTCTACCTTTCTGTACTTGCAGCTGAGAATTTTTCCATGGTCAGATGACTGTTGAGGTTGCTTGCCTTTTTTCCCCCCCTGCTATATTTCTGTTATTTCAACAAAGACAACAGAAGACAAACAAATAAATGACAGGCAGCTAACTGGAGAGGACAGAAGATGACTATCATGCTGGTTTAGTTAACACTTCAGCTTGGGATCACAAAAAGGGGTAGAAGAGCTAGTCTCTCTTTTTCAGCCACTGTAGTTAAGAATGTGAGCAGCCCACGCCAAAACAATTGCAATATATCCTATTATGTCTGCTTTCCAAAACAGGGAAATACTTTTCTCACAGGGGTGTCTTGGTTTGTGCAGACAGTGCCACAGAATAGGAAAAGCATTATCATAGATTCAGTGGAAAACAACCAGCAGCTCATTCTCAACACACAGTATGGAACTCAATCAAAGCAGCTCACTGAAATCCAAGCCAGTCCCTCCTATGAATGCATTTTAGTGGCATCTACAGGTTTGCTGTTAAATCAACAGTCACAGAATAAATGCAGCTGGACATACAGCAGCATTAGTGTTGAGGAAAGGTAAGGTAACTCTTCCCAAGGTTTACATTGTTATATTTGGCATATGAACTCCAATTTTAAATTTTATCTCATTGGTAAATACATCACTTTAGTAAGAACAAAGCCTGCAAAATTCTGAGCATGTGTAGCAATTGGAGCTGGGATTCAATTCAGATAATTATTCCCTATCTTGGCCTTAAGTGTGCAATTCCATTCCACTGAATGTTTCCCTGCAGCTTTCTATAGCCCCACTGTAAAGTGCGGGGATCTGCCACCAGGCACCTGAGCACAGGATCCAAACTCTCAGTCTGTGTTTGTGACCACTACAGACAAAACCAATGCACAACAAGTTTGAGTTTTGTACACCAGGAAACGATTCCCCTCTCACTGAAGTCTTTCTCATCATGGCTTCACTTTTCTCCAGGGAAGCTGAGAAAAGAACGAGAACTCAGAGGTTTGACTTTCAGAGGGTTGTTTTTGAGACCTACTTTTTAATTTGTGCACATTGATGATAAAATTCATACTTCCTCTGCATGCATTAATCTAAGTTTAAAGTTGCCTCTGAAACCCAGCAATATGTCTGTGTTGTTCAGTTCCTGAATCAACTAACTAAGTGGTATCAATTAGAATTGTTGTCATCTTTTCAGAATGTGGATTAAATTCTATTTCATAAGCTCTCTTAAGGATTTTCTTATCTTCCCTCTCTCTCATTTGTAATCATGTAACATTCTGGGTCAGCTACAACAAAAATGCTTACACGGAAATGAACTATTAGGAAGTTATTAGTATTTAGGGTAATTTTGCTGGCATTAATGCAATTGAGAAGCAGAACAAAAGGAAGCAGTGCTCCAGCGCGCCCTAAGCAAAGCTGTGAGCCAAGCTGATGATCCACAGGCCCCAGCTGAGTGCCTCTGAGTTACAATGCTCATTGGAAAACCTGCTGCATGTTAGAACTGCTTTTCCCTTGTTGGACTGAGCAGTCAGAGAGAAAGGCAGCACTTGTGTCATGGTTAGCCACCTGCATCAGCTGAAGGATGCACATGAAAATTTTAAAGGTTGCACAGTAGAAATGAAAGCTAATGTTCATTTCTGATCATGCAAAAGTTACAAGGTGGACAGGAACGTGCAGGAGACTGAGGTGGTAAAGATAAGATGCTACATATAGGTCAGTACATCCACACCCAAAGTTTAATTTCAGCTTTAACAGGCTCTGTTAGCGTATGCATTACTTTCTCTAGGAACTATTTTGAGAAAAGTTGCATGGTATTTTCTAATTGCATTTGGAGGCTTCACTCTTTCAGTTTTAAGTGGGTACATTCAAGTGGATACACTGTACCTTACACTGTCTTTGACCAATTTATTCTACAGGGAACTGACTTGGAAACAAGGGATTTACGATCTCCAAATAAATTTTTTTCCCACAGAACTTCCAGAAGTATTTAGAGGAAGAATGACTTTTTATTTTATCAATTTTCTCTTCTGATTTCACTCAGGATTCCATGGAGACAATTGAGTTATTTCACTGTTCCTACACTTTTGTAACTCTTCAGGTGTTAAAAGGTAAGCGGGGATTAGAAGATATTAAATTGATGTGCTTATTACTCTTCATGATGTTCCTTAAGTGGGAAATCTACCTAGAGAAGTCTGCTTTATTTCACAAGCTGTTGTGGAAAGATAGGCCATGTCTTTCAAAAGTAGCAATTCTGGTAATTTGAAGAGCAGATAGTTTCTGGCAACTGGAGAGATCAGCAATGTTAATCACTGGAAATTCTGGCCAACCAAGGAAGGAAATCAAGATGCCTTAGCTTGTCTTGGTGGTGTCAGATGGCTCTGATTAGCAGCCATAGAACAAGGATGCTATTGTGCTTGAGAGCAAGTTTTAGTCAATTAATTTTCATGTATCCTGCAGAAAGCTGTCGACTAAAGGCAAACTGATTAAAGAAAGTAATTATCTGGTAATACCATGCACCATGCCAAAATTCTGGCTTTTTAACTTTGCAAACTCAAATTTGTGTAAGGATCCATATAAGTTCCTAATACGTATAATGGTAATCTCAGTCACTGAAGCTCATGGTAGACACAGCTAAAGAAGCTACAAAATCAACTTAGCTCCTGTGGGAACCAGAGTGCACAAGCAAAAAATTGGCATCACTTCTTCTGCCCCTGAGGAAGGCTTCAGAAAGCTCTGTGATGTGCAAGAGTTGGACTTTTCAAAAGTGATAAAGTAGTCCCAAAAATACTTGGTCTTTGCTCTGGAAAATATAGTCCACCCAGTTGTGCATAATGAGAAACTGCAATTAAGTGACCTCTGTGTTACTTAGCAAAAACATACTGTCCTTCCTGTGCAGGCAGGCATGAGGAGAGGGAGGCAAGGGAAGGAGCCACAGAACCTTCCTCCTTTTGTCATTTTGTCATGCATGAAAGGAGCAGAGGTCAAGTTGTCACACCTGCTCTCCTAAAGCCACACTGCAGCCACATCCCATCAGCACACACTGCATGCAGTCAGTGCCTCTGCTGCAAACTGAGCACTGCAGGAGGTCGGGGGGGCTGCTTGAGCAAAGGCAGGGCAGCAGGATTCAGGAAACAGGTTAGTTTAGATCAAACAGCCTTGTACCACAGCAGAAAAGGAGCATGTCCCTGTGCCATAACCAGACAAGCAGATTTACCTGGAAGGCCTTTTGGTTTTGATTTCCTATTGGCATCAGCTTTGCTGTGTCTTCATTAAATGCTTATAACACTATGCTTTACTGGATATATTGGGAAGGGCAGGGGTGCATATGACTATTCACATCCTGTGTTTTACTTTATTTTTGGCATGGAGGTTATTTAGAAGACAGTATTGTCACCAACCATTGTCCTCTGCTCAGCAGAGCAGTCACAGCTCAAAATATATTCAGCATGAGACAGATACACCTGCCTATCATCAGTGCTGCTTTAAAGAATTACATGACTCATCGAGTCTTCAATCAGGAAGCTATTTTAAGCCTCACTGTCATTAATTGTGACTGATTTTCCTGTGTGAAACATCAGACTTCTGCAAGTGCTCAGGAAACACTGCAAGATGGGGTTGGCCACTCAGAAGCCACACACAATGAAATAAACCTGAACACACTAAAATATAATAGGCTAGGCTTGCCCTTCTGCTAGAACAAAGCTACTCTTTTTTTCAAAGTTTTAATGCTTTTTTATCAGGCCCAGGTTTGCTCCTGTCACTGGCAATGATACGCAGTAGAGTGAAAAATCCAGGCCAATTTCTCTGCCTTACAGACAAAGTCTGTCTCCTCCTCAGGAAACAAAACCAAGGCCTCTTCAGAGCTATACAAAACAAGATCCATAACATTCATTTTCTGGACTTGAAGATCGCCATGACAACATAAATGAAGATTTTTGAAGAGTAAGAGTTGAGGAATTACTAGTCTAAATATAAAAAAGAAATGACATAGAAATACTTGACTGACAGTTTTAACACAAAAAGTCCATCACTTGTGAGATTTTTTAAAAGGGATTGGACTAAGCAGTTTAAATACGCTGTAGTAAAAATCTTGCTGTAAGGATTAATGAAGGCACCTTCACAAAAGGACTTTAACATTGCAGCAGTTCTAAAAGCTATCAGATATTCAAGATCTTTTCCTGTTGCTTTTTTCCCCCTGTAACTGCATAAAGAATTGACATTCTACAATCCTGGAGAATGTTAGATTCCATTTTGTATCCTACAGAAAAAAGGATTAAAACTATTGCCCTATATGATTACATGGTTTATATGCACTGAATTTGTATCATTAAAACCAGTGAAGCAGAGCTAAGGGGAAGGGATTCCTTAATTACATGTCCATTAATTTAATATCTGATAAAATTATTATTATTAGAAAATACCTTTCAAAATAATATTAAGTGTAAACATTGAGATAAAATCTACACATTTTCAATCTAATACATGCACTAAGACTCTTGGAAATGAGTAGTATCTGTATTATATTCATAAAACATTAAGGATACACAATTGTTATTACCATGAAGAGACTGTATTACTACTTATTCATAAAAATATCTAATTTGGTTGAAAATTAGAACTGAAAGACTATTTTACTTAGGTACATTTTATGTTTATGAAAAATCTTAATTGTCTATTGATATTTTAAATTTATCAAAATTTCCCATATGCAAGTAAAATTCACCACCACTTTGGTTCACCAAAGGTTGCTCCTGGCAACAATCAGGAAAAGTCAAAATGTTGCTCTTATTTCACGCAGTGATGCTCATTTACCATAGGTACTAATAAGATGTGATCAGAATCTGTTTGTGTTCCCATAAGGAAAATATAAATGCATGTTGTGAATTAAGTAGCATGTCCTGAAGTGCTCTGGTGTTTAGCTAAGAAAAGTGAAATGTATTTTAAAAGGAATTAGTGCTTATGTACTCTTAAGTAATACTGAAGAATTAGGTTTTTTATATATGTATGATAATCCGTTAAACACTTCAGTATTCGGTTGATTCATGCAAAATTCTCCATGAATAGTACCTTTTCCTTATTTCTATAACACAGAAAAAAATGAGAGTTTGAATGAACTTGGTTCCTGTATGGACTGCTGAGACAAATTTGGAAGCAGCAAACAGTGAAATAGTTTCAATCTGATCTCATGCATTAATCCCTTTGACTGGAATTACTGCTACCAGATAAAGGTACCTAACTCGACTGCTTTATCAGATTTATTCCAATTCAGACAACTTAGAGGTCAATAATAATTACAGCTAATAATGGAAAGCTTTTTGACCAAATTTTATATTTGGGAAAGAAAAGTTCTTCTTTCAGTAATCAGTTGAAGCAGTTATTGTTTTAAAACAGAATAAAGTACTGTGTAAAATAGGCACAGAATTATTTTAGTTTTAAAACCTTTTATTTCAGATAAAGCATGCTGCTATATACAGAAAAAATGTGAGTCAAAGCAAGAGCAATACAGAATGGGCAACATACTCCTTAAAACTTACAAGATGCTTTTAAAAGCTTCAGTGCACCAGCAGTATGATATATTCTTCTCCTAAATCACCTCTAGCAAATTGTAATTTCCTTGCAGATCCTGAGCAACCTCAGCTATCTCTCTTTTATATAATGATAAATTAAAGTTTCTAACACAAAACTTACAGCAATGGTTTCAGTAAATGACTTCTGCCAGTATAATATATTGAAATATAACTTCACATTGCTAATACCTTATTTCAAACAGCATCATTCAACTATGCAAACTAAGTGTGTTATACATTTAGCAAAGTCTAGGCCACTCAGTTTTCCTTTTCAACTTTCTTTCTCCTATTTCATTATCTTTACATCAGTAAAACTCTGAGAAAATATCACTCTTTTTCCTCCTAAAGAAATACTATCAATAACTTCCCTCTCATTTTCTTCTAGAATTAAAGTCAAGAGACTACAATAGTGATGTTTTTCTGTGTACTGAAGTTTGAGATAATAAAGGACAAAAAAAGCTAAACTAGTTTATCATGAAGAACACGACCTGGGTTGTATGATGATTTCACCTTTGGTGACAGTGAAGGGCTAACAGGCTAACAGCAGGAACCTAGTGCCTAGCAGTACATCTTTGCTCGAGTGGCACGCTCAGGCTCTAACTCAGGCCAGCAGTTAATGTGTTACTGTGGCTCTCTCGTGTTTGCCCTCGCACTGGGGGCGTTTAGCTTTTAACGTTAAGGAGCTGCGCGGACAGGCCGTGATGCCAGTTGCGCAATTTGGCAAAGCGTGGGCTGTTACGTTCCGTTTCAAACCTCTCCCTGTGGCATGAGGAAAGAGAGAGACAGAGACAGAGAGAGACACACATACACAGAAGAAAGAAAGGAGGGAGAAAGAAAGGGGTTAGGGACCATGGCTACCACTCCCCTGCCTTACAACTAGGGCAATGGCAATTTATTTGGATTTTTTCCTCAGCTTTCAAAGCAGCATAGTGAAGGCTAGGTGATGCTTTTTGGATCGTGTGTGAAAGGTTTTGCAGTGGTTTATTTCTGAGAAGTAACTTGATATAACTTCTTATTCTTTGACTTGTGCTTGGTATTACAGGGCTGCTTTTGCTAGAAATGCAGTGTAATCCCATTGTTTTCCTCCCAGCAGTTTCTCTTGGCTTTTCCCTCCCTCTCACACAACTGAGGAGTCAGTGAAAGTTAACTCATACAAGTGCAAAGTGAATGCAAATTGTTTTCCATTCTGTAACACTTAGGTCAGCCCATATATAACCTGTTGTCCTTTCTGCAAGGACCACCAACCCCAGATTTCAGCAGTAGTTTTCTACAGTTTCCTCAGAATTAGTGAGTATTAGTGTTGACATTTTACATAGATATTCCTGGTCATTTGTGTCACAAAGGAGAATAACAGGGGATTTTTAAAGCAGAGTCCTGTGAAGTATTCCTGCCACCCGTGACTGTGGACTGACGTGCTCGAGCCATGCTCAGCACCTCTCAGGATTTAATCTTTTCTAGATGCTCTACAGTTTAAATTCAGCTTTTGTACATAAAAAGAGGAAGAAGGAAGATGTGGGATAATAGCACAGTCAAGGAGAAGTATACCAAAAAGAACGAAAATGTTCTCGTTATTTGCAAAACTTCTTGCAGTCATTGCAAACAAGGTAATTTTTTCCTCATTATTTACACTCAAAACACATGACAATTAATTGTGTTAACACAGTGGAACTTGAGAGTGAAACCAGTCAAACAGAAAGGAGCAGACTGGGCTGGTTTTACTCCTCAGGCTGAGGAAAGCACAAAACAATAAACAGAGTAAATGCCAACAAATTCACTGATATTTCTAAACCTTTTGTGCTTAAAAACACAGCGCCACGCAAGTAACAGTCCTAAAGGAGTCTTGATGTATGACTTCTCAAACTCTTTTCATGTTTTTAGATAATTAAGAGATATAAAATATTTCTAGTTGAAACTTCCTGATGGTATTTTTTTTCAGCTACACCAGCTCCAGTGGGTCTGACATAATTTACGAACTCCCTTACTGGTTTTAAGATATTACCCCTCCATTCAAGGAAAAGGTATTCAGAAGCATCTGTTTGGCTTGAAATGGATCCCATCTCTCCAGAAAATACTCCACAACAACCATCACACCAGCAATGAAAAATTTTCATAGCAAGTTATACTTTTAGGTGTACTTTCAAAATAGCAGCAGCATGAGTAAAGGACAGTCATGCAACACGCTCACTAATATGAACTGAAGGAATGCTCTGCTCCCTGAAAATTCTCAAATTTATGGGTTTTTTTGAACATATGTCATGAAGTTGGAAGCAGCAATCTAAAAGTGACTATTTTTATGTAAAACAGTTCTGCCAAAAGTAAGCTAAATCTTTCTTCCCCCCACTCCTAAGTGTTTGGAAGAAACCTGATTGCCATTCCATGCAATTCCGGCTGGCTACACTGACGAGCTGACACAAAGAGACAAGAGAAAGCACCAGAGAGAGATTGCTCACAGACTGCTTGACGCCACAATGATGGAAGCCTGCACAGCCAGGGCCCTGCTGCCAAATCACACTCCCAGTGGAGTGTGTCCAATGTCTGAGGTAGGTATCAAGCACCCAGATGGTGCCAGCACTGTCAGTGGGGTAGGAGACCCCATTTCATTCCTTGCACCACAGCTTACACCAGTTGTCCCTGTGTAACTACCTACACATGCTCCCTTATGTCTCTACTATCAACGCACACCTTAGACCTGTTCAGCTGTGCCTAAACATAACCAGAAGCATCCTTGGGCAAGAAAAGAATAACACAGCGATACCTAAAGACTACAGAAAATGTGCAAAGCATAGTGGATATAGTCATGTACTTGGAGTTACACTGGATAGAATGTGCAATTTACATGTGTTGATGTGTTATCAGATAATTATTGTCAATATATCTCATACCATGTAAAGTTTCCACTATTTTGTATAAAAAGCCACAGATTAGACCTAGAGAGATTATTTATTTAAAAGCACATATTACTCTCAGATATGAATGGGGCACTGTTAAGTTCAGCACAATGCTTTAAATCCCATCATGATCAGGATTTGGACGTGTGCTATTACATCAAAACAGATAATGCACAATACATGTAATGAGAATTAGGCTTGCATATTTGAGGGAAGAAATAAATCCCTGAGGGCTATAATGTCAAGCCTGATGTTCAGGCATCCAGCCATGAACTTGGGTGAACTGCAGCGGAGGGTTTCTAGCAAACACCAACTGAAAGCATTCTTGTATTCTCACAGGGAAGACAGCAGATATTTTTCTCACTGATTCAACATTTGTAACCTGCACTGTGATCAAAAACTCGGAACCTTTAAAGAACCCACCGGGCAGTAAAATATAAAACAGAAAAAGAAGAGGTGGATTGAGTACCAAACACGACAAACCCAGCCGGCGGCTTAGAGCAGCCAGAGTGAAACAGGGATTTGAAGTATGCAAACAGAAACTAAGGATTGCATGCAGAATGCTCCTGATTCAGCTGCAGTTTTTAAGCTCAACATAAGAATATTTAATACATCTATTTCCTGGCTATGCAGGATGAGGATAAATCTTTAATTCCATATTATATCTCTAAACATATTCTCTTTTTCAGTGTTTTTGATACATCATATGAAACAAACACATTTATCCGTTAGCAAAAGCAGTCCTGTGCTTCCATATTCTACAAATTTAGGTTGTATTTATTCCAAAGAAAACATAAACCAATGATTATGGGTATGAATGGAAACAACTCCTTTACTGTATTCAAGGAGAATCAAATGTCAACCAGAGGGTCATCCAAATAAATTGCTCACAAATTTCAGTGCTATCACAACATCATATATTTTTATCCACTTACACATTCAAGTAGTTACACAGGGCTTGGAACTCATCACATTAACGCACCCAGTAAAGTACAGGAAAATTGCATGAGCAGAGAGCTTTCAGATTCAAACACACACTTCAGCAATTTTGCACTGTTTTTCCTAAAAACATGCTGATTTGTTATCCTTCTCATTCAAATGCCTCTCAATGATAGCACTTTAATGTTAGTGATTTCTAAGTAAATGTGTTAGAATATTTTAGGACAAAAATATAATAAAGGAAGTTCATATTAATGCCATTTTAAAACATTACTGGGTTATCAGGAAGGAGAAAGCTGTATATTTCACAGGGAGTTGCCTACCTTGACCTCCTCAGGGCTTCTTCATCTGGATCTTGCACTGTAGAAAAATATGTTTCAGTTAAAAACCAGAAGGAAAGGAATTGGCTTTATGTTATTTTAACTTCTTTAGAAACTTTTCAAAAGCCTATCTAAAGGTGCATTCACACTGATTTTGCTGCAGTGGAGTTTTTAAGAACATCATGAAGATAGCCGTTCCCTAGGGACAGAGAAGGAGGATGTTAGGAGGAAGGTAGCTATTACAACCACTTTCCCATTCATTATTAGCAATGTTTTACAGCTGTAGGCAGTGATTCTACAGAGAGGTCCTGCTGTTTTGTGCAGAGCAGGAGAGACAGCAGCAGCACATTAACAGGGGAAGGAAATACTAAATATTTCCCCCTGATGTGGGAAAAGGCCCTAACCTTCCTTCTCTCTATTTCAGGAACCACCTGTGAGCTTAGTACCAAGTAGCCATAAAAACATTTCCATAGGCAACAAGGTTAAAGCTCTGATGTTCATATCAGATCTAGATTTAGATAACAGGGCTGACAGAGGCATAGATTCCATACAAATGGTGATTCATGATTTTTTTTTTACCTCCAGAAGTCACTTCTATAAAAGACTGTTACAGGAGACATGACTTGTTTTTCATTTTTGTCTGAAGAATGGAGAGCTCTGTATGCATAGGCTGCAGGAAACCCAAAGATTGCACTGCAGAGACTTGATTTCTAAGTAGGAATAATTATGGGGTCCCAAATGCTCATTTACTGTACAATCTGTTATACTTTCACGCTGAGCCCCTCTGGCAAAAGAATTTTCTTCATAAAGCATACTGAGATTGTTCACTTTGATTTCTGATTCCCTCAAGTTATATCCAGGCTCTTCAGCCTCCCTGACAACTACATGAGCCTGTACAAGAGTCTTCCCTGAGTATCAGTGGCCAATAGCAGGGCAGTGAGGAAAGATATGAATCTAAAATCAGGACAAGGGGGATGACTTGTCATTCAACTTACTGTACTCAGTTCCAGTCATCTGGGCAAGGATGCGGAAGGACTTGGACTGCAGGTTGGCAGAGCGACGGCTCCAGTCCTCACTCTCATCCTCAGGCTTGTTCTGAGTTTTAAGCACAGCCTGATACACTGGAGAGGCACTGTCTACGTGAGGATCCTTTATAGGGAGGGTACTGCAATTCAGAAATGGAAACATTGGAAGCAGCTCTCTGGTCACAGTGTCTCACTCAGCCATCCTCAACATGACTTTGAAATGATCACTTCTTAAAAAGATACACAGATCAGTTTTATGTCATGGCTCATTCTGTCTCTGAAAGGGCCTGCTATCATTCAAATATGCTTGGAAATACCTGTTTGTGATTCCTCGGCCAATGCAGGCACACAAGTGTACAGTGCTTAGAATAATATGCAGTGATAAAGGAGAGTAGGCCAGGCAAAAACATTTATTTCTCTGACCATTTTTGTTACATATTATTTCTTATAAAAACAACTTCATGTTGATACTATTTTATGTTTTCTTTAAAAATAAAGGGCCAGTGTACCTTAAGGTTGCAATTAGAAATAAACCCATATTTCAGTATAAAAATAATGTGGAAGGCTTTTATAGCTTTTTCTAGAAATGATTATTTTTCAAATTGAATTAAAATTCCATCTGCCATAGTCTGGATTCATTGTCTACTAAACATGTAAAGCATAAGAAGTCTAGACTTGCACTCAAGACTTGCATATATAAGTAGCATCTGAAATCTTTAATGGCAGAATATATCTCAGGGTCTTACAACACGCTTAATCATCTTGTGAACTGATATATCCAGTTGTGCACACCTAAAATCAAAGCTACACAGGTCTGTAGCACAAGTGAGGTAACCTCTCTTTGATTTATGATGCAGGCTAGAAACAGGCTTAGTAACTTAATAGTTTTGGGGGTTTTTTTCCCCAGTGAAAATAACTTCTGCATAGCAGAATTAAAATTAACTATTAACAGAGTTGCAGAAATATACACTGAGGGAATGATGTGTGCTTGGAGCAACTTGGCTCCATGGCTGCTCTAAATATAAGGTCTATTTTTGAAGCAAGTGATTTATTGTAACAGCTTTATGCTATTCCATAAAGAGCTTTGCAAGCAGCAAGCTCAACTTCATGAAAACTGAGAAACAGTTCTGTTAAAAGTTAAGGGCTATTTTGTCCAACAGTTGCTTCCTTGGTTCAGGCTTGAAGTTAGTGCTCTCCAAGATACCACTGTGCAGAGAAAGTCTACAGAGAAGTTGGGTCTGTGATTTGAAAGCCTGAGAGGACTCATGAAAAAGCCAGAAGTCTGACATCCTACATTCAGTGGGATGCAAATGTTACCAGGTAGTGCTTTAAATAGCAGTACTTCCCACCTGACACACTCCTCTTCTTCAGCACTGGGTAATATACACTGGTTTGATGGATTTACACATAATAGCATGTATTTATGTTCTTCATAACCCCCATATGTGCAAACTTCTCACTTTCTTGAGGAGCCACTAAAGCACAAACCCCAGCTAAATTTTATTGTGTGTTTCCACACAATCAGCTGTGGAGTGGAACATAGCTTAGAAAGGTCAATTTAGAGAAAAACTTCAGTTTAAGCTCTGCCATGAAACACACTAGTTATGTAAAAAAGTTCCTCAGTGGGAAAGATGGCCTGTAGGAGGAAGCAGCATTTTCCAGCCCCTTTTTTAGCTCATGTTTCCTAGCACAATCCTTATAATATCTAAATGCTAGCAGATACAGAAGGCAGAATACAGACTTGGTTATTTTGGGAAGGCTGTGCCATCAGTGGCTTCCATTAGTGCTGCTCCTGTGGCCAGCAATGGACAAAGTGGTGCCATAGCCTTCTTGAGGTGGAAGAGGGGAGAGAGAACAGTAGTCGTCCTCTTCTAGCCCATCACACATAGATGAAGGGCTTGCTGAGGCAGGAGAGAAAGCACAGGAGTGAGTTCTGCCTTCTCCTGCCTTCTGCAGGAATAGTGTTTGCATGGAAAAGAGATTATCTGTAACACCAACAGTAAGTCACAGCAACACCCTCGGGACTGTTCTGCTACTGCTTCTGACACTTGGCTATGCTGTAAGTTCTGTCACAGTAATGCTCCCCAAAAGGTGACTGTTTTCAAGTCCCCAAGGCACTTCAGGGTGCTTCACATCCAGAAACTGCCCCTGTATGAATAGCAGAAGTGACTGCCTGATGTGGGCCAACAGTTAACTTTATATCCCCACACTGACTTCTTAATCTTGTGGAAGCTTAAAAACCTGCTGTATGAGGCAGCAAATTTCGCAGCTGAACACTGTTCTAGAGTGGATAATAAATCACTGGATAGACAGTGCTGCTGATTTCAACCATGGACCACTGTTCAAATTCCTCTATTTAAATCCTCTAGCTCAAATGCTTTCTTCTTATATTATGACCAATGTACAAAAAAGCAGTTAAAAGGTTTATGTATAGATATGCCATTAACTCAAGCATTGTCAAAAAACTAGAGCTGGAGGCTGGACCACAAATTTCACAGTAGCAATGTGTGGCATTAATATGACATATTAATATCCTTATGGTAGATGATTAAGGTAGGAAATGGAGCTTGGTGAATTAACCTCCCCAGCAGAGTGAAACATCCTCACATAAATTGAACTAAATTAATGTAATGCATTGGAGTATTTCCAACTCTGTCTTCAATTCAGCAGGCCTTTTTCTTTTTTAAAAAACATAATTATATTGTGGATGAATAACTAGGACATATGAGCCACTCAGCATGGAAGTGTAAAATAGAGCACATCGCTGATTATGAGCATTTCATAAACCTAAATGTGACAGTTGATTCTTACAGACAGCCTAAAGATGCACATAACCATGTTAATACCTCTGTTATACCTCTTTGTAATTTCATTTCTTTCCATCTGGGTGTGGATGTGCAGAAATATCATGCATCTTTAAGCATATTACTTTAAATTGATGATACTGAAAAAAACCCTCTTCTCAAATGGGTTTGAGCTGTTAGAGGTTTTTAATCTAGAGTCTAAGGTATTCTAGTAGGAGTCAATAAAAATTATTTTTCTTTTTCTTATCATCATTTAAGTTACACATTTTTACCATTAAAACAAGCTTTAAAGATAGTCAAACCTCTCTGAGTAAGGAGCAATGGAATTTTGGTTTTTGGAGTTCATTATAAACTATGGTTTACTATGTGAATCACTCCCTGGAGTCATTATGTAGATTTAATTTCAGTAGATATTAAGTAAAAACACTGTAGTGTTCTACCCCTGATATAGACATACAACAAAATATTGTGACATCAGGTATTAGACTGATTCCAGCTATTTCAAAAAAAGCTCTAAGAAGTAAAAACTCCACAACATAACAAACAAAAGTTTATGCAGATTGGTAAATAGCCAGCCAAGTTGACTTATTGCAAAGGACGCACAAGACCTTAGTTTGTACAATCACATTACTGATTCTGCTACTTCGACTGTCAGATCTTATTCCCAATAAAGGTGCTGGATTTGTGTCTTTATACAACTTGTGAATTTGGCTAAAACTGCATAATGAAATTTAGAAGTGGTTTGACAGAAGTGTACTCAAAATGCAACGTCCGCATTGCTTTACTGCAGCCACCTAACTCCAGGTTCTTGGTTCAGCGAGATCAATTAAAACAGAAAAACAAAGAATAGAAAAACATAAAGTCAGGCCATCCAAAATTTTCTACCTTTAGTTTCAGCATGGAGTCAGATTATGAAAAATTCTGTCCTTCCCTTTATGTTTTCCATGGTGATCCAGTAAGTGTGGCTTATTTCTAAGTGACAAGAGCCTGACTGTGATCTCATGAAGTTACAGCATCACTGATTTCAAATGGTCAAACTAGAAAATGAATTCTTATCTTAATCTTGTCTGTCCTCCATCATTGATAAAATAAGTAAACTTTTTCCAGCTGCTGTCTGCCCCTCAGATGTGCAGTCTGAGTGTGCTTACCACCCTACACACACTTGTGGACAAATGAAAAGGACTAAGATTATTAATTAAGAACCAAGACCAAATTATAGGCTGATAATTGAGACAAAATGAACCAGCACACAATTTGGTCTGCTTTTATATTAAAAACTTTTCATACAAATACTTCTGCATTAAGCATAATCTTAACTCAGACTTGGTCGATTAAGAAAGCTAAAGAACATTTTGGTTTCCACTGCAAATTAAAGTTCAGAATATCACAGAGGAAACTAAAGAAAACTTATAAAATGAAAAGGATCCACATATGCAGCATTAACTTTATAATAATCTGATCATTTAAATAGGTAAATTTTTTTAAACATTACTATTTGCATCATATAATGCTACAGCATTTAACAGAAAGTGCCAATGTATCATAAAATGTCTCCTATAATCCATGCCTATGAAGAATGTGAACCCTTATAGAGAACATAAATGAACTTCTTTGTACTTCACTAATTGGAAATATGAGTCTACTCAACACCTGTGGAGATTCACAGAGTCATGGCCAAAGCCAGCTAAAGGTATTGCTTGTGATCCATAATGAGGGAGAGCTGTGATGAACAATAATATTGGTGCAAAAGGTTAGCAGAAAAGAAAAATAATTATAAATAGAGAGAAAAACGGCCAGCAAAAGGGAGCACAAGCAAATACATAAACCATACTCATTTTGAATAAGCCTGCAGCTAGCATATGGAAAACAAACTATGTTTAAGTATGTTGCTATACCTGTATTTTGGTGTCATATCAAAGGAACGCAACTTCTATTTTGGGTAGAAGCACAATCGGTAAGAGAGAAACCTGGCTACATTTATTGTATATTTAATTTCAGTAAAGTTATTACAACTCAGGGTAAGTTAATCAGATAAGATTACCAGAAACATGCATTGAGAAAGCAGAGTTATTAATGATCAGTGGATTTTGCCATAGTCCAAAGGATCTGTGTAAAACACATGTACTGTATATAAACTGGGGATAGGGAAAATAAAGCAAAACTCCATTCTGAAGAATAAAACAGTAGTCAGCACTAAATAAATATTTTGCATTCTTCACATCTCAATAAAAATTCCACTCCCCTTTTCTGTCCTTTCTGAGCTATGCATATAATAGTGGCTATTAAAAGTCATGGTTGTCAGGAATGAAAAGCCATCCAATATCATATACAGAGCATTAGATGTATTTTTGTGGAGTCTACTAGTTCTAGGAAAAATACAAAAGAACTAGGTTAAATTAAGTTACCTCTGACCATGGTAGGGGGGTTGGAACTAGATTATCTTTAAGGTCCCTTCCAACAACAAACCATGCTATGATTTTCTAGTGATCCATCCTTTTAACTTCAAAACATGGAAATGCTTTTAGGCACTGTCTAGGATTGATAGGCATTTTTCATGTGTAATATTTACCCCAGGAAAACAGAAAGAGTCCAGGAAGAGCAAATGTGTCATGCAAGTGGGGATGTTACAAGTACCATGCAGAGAAAGAGCATTCCACAGAAGGAAATAACCTTACCCAGCAAATTCTCCACCCTGGGCTTGTGCCTGGCCTGCAATTGCATCCATGATAGCATCCTGGGAATACATGCTGATCGGGGTGTTATACTGCGCGTGAATTATGGTAGCCTTGCCGCCAAGGCCCTTCACCTCAATGGGTTTGTGGGTAGACAGGGCAGAGTCCTTCAGGACATTGGGGTTGAAACGCTCCGTGAAGTCCGTGCTGGGTTATGCAAGAGTGAGGTTCCACAGGGAAGGGAGGGGAAGAAAGGAGAGAGGCGTGAAGTTAAGTGAGGGAAGCACCACCAAGGGAGGAGTGTGCACGTCTGCTCATGGCATCTCACCACCAAAGCTTCTCATCAGAGAAGCGCAGACAACGTAAGTACCATGCCACAGTGAAAAGATGGCTGTGCGAATTAATGAATGTCATTTTTGGGTTGGCTTATGATGTATAAAAAGGAAAAAAAAGGTGAAATAGCCATCATTGTATTAAAATATCACAAAAAGTTAATAAGTATTTATGATTACAGTATTACATATGCTAAAATTCTTTTGTTATATGCATATATACATCTAAGTGTATACAAACATGCACATGTATATATGCAGTCCCATGGGAAGTACATGCACAGTGCACAGAATTCCCACTTTTTTTCCCCCATCCATTCGTATTTTCAGACAAAGGCCTAGAAAGTACAGTGAAGTGAAGAGATACCAGGTTCTCTATTATTTAGAAGGTTTCAGTACTTTCTGTCTGTGTTATTAATCACAGCAAAATTTAGTATGCACGCCTTTTAATCTTCAAGGCTTTCCTCACAAAGACTAAATCTTCCCAAAATCTCTGTACAGGCAGCCTGAAGTGCTGCTATGGCATGATAAATGCAACATTGCAACCAACGGGACAAGTGCAGTTGGAAGAGTTGCTGCCTTAGTTTCCAGTGACTCCATTCACGAGGAAAGATTTGGTATTTGACAGACTGAGCACCTAAAGCAAGCTAACTGAAGCTTCCATGACACCAAAATGAGTCAGTTTGATGTCAGACTGCAGCCAAAGAGCAGCTGGTTTTCTTGTAGGGCTGAGTTGTGCATAGTTCCAGTCCCAGAGCTAGGACTGAGCACTGCCCAGAGTTCCAATGAACAAGCTAAACCTCAGCTGGCAGCCACTAAGGTGGCTGCTCTTCTTCAGCATATGGGAGATCAGGTGAATCTCTAGTCTGCTGTTCCTGTCCTGCCAGCAGCAGGAGGATACCAGCAGGAGAGATTCCATACACTCACCAAAATGGACAAAACTGGCAATTTCGTCCTTTGTGAAATAACAGATACTTCATAAATGTTTCATTTAGAACTGAACCCAAAAGCTGGAAATAAGATATTTCTCCCCCGGCAGAAGAAATCCTGAAGAATTTAATTCCATTTGATTGGAACAATTTTCCTTTCCTTTTAAGACATTAGATTGTAAGTTTATTGGCTAATATTGTTTTTCTCTTCACACAAACAGTGCGCCTGTTTACCACAGGTAGCCCCAGAGGGTGAGAGTTAAAACTGAACTCTCAACCCAGCATGATGAAAAAGGTAAAATCAAGTAAGGCTGGCAGCCATCTGACTTAATTATCTGGAGATTATCACTGGTACTGTGCCACCTCTGAAGCCAGCCAGGAAATTCTGCTCTGTTTTCAGCCTTTTGTTTGGTGGGATGCCCTGACTGAGGATGGACAGAGTGAGATACAGTCACATATCACTGCAAATCCTTGATAGAACATTGACAGCCACATGCACAGGACCAGAGACACACAGGTGCACATGCTGCATTACAGCCATAGCCTTCAGTTGCTCATGCCAACATTTTAAGGGAGGAAACTGGGAAGCAGCATTATGCATGCAAAAAGTGAAAATTATCTTTTTACCAAGAGATTCTCACATTTAAAATACATCTCCCTTAACTATTAATCAACTCTGACAATTCTGTAATTACAGTGACATCATCTCTTGAAGGGTGATGTGCAGAGACGTGCAGGTTGCTGTACTGAGCATGCACATGCCTGACTTCAACAGTATCTCTTTTCTGTGTAACACCCTAAATAATCACATGATAATTACAAACACACAGGTCTTCAAGATCTTGAATTTAGTGTTCTCTTTCTTTCATGCTGTTGGAAGTACTAAAGAGATTCTAAACCCAAGATCTGAGAAGGCTGTGTGAAGGAAAGGACAGAGGTTAAATATGCCACCTTTAAAGAATAATACTATAAGCAACTGGTTTCCACAGTCAGTTACAGAAATCACAGCTAATAACGTCAGAACAGCCTAAACTTCCCTCATGGTAGCAGTAGGAGTAATTTGGGCTTTCACTTGTGGTGTTTAAACAATTCTAGTGATGCCTTTCAAGAGGTTTTAGTCACATAACATACACCAAGGCAAAACTTCCACTGAAGTTAAGAGGATTCCCATAAAAATAACAGAAAAAAAAGTACAGATTTCCAACTGCTGAGTTCTTTTTCTAACTCTGGAAGCAAACAGAAGATATTAGTGCTTGTAAGGAGTGCTGGGCTCTAGAACAAAGCGGCAGAGATAAGGCTGCAGAGACAGCACCTCTGCAAAATTAATGGGATCTTTCTCCTAAGCTAGGAAAGGATCAGGAAAAACAAATGCCAAAGCAAGTAAGATTACAAACACCTCTATAAAGTGACTTCTGCTTTCTAAGACAATCCCATCAGAATAATTATTAAGGTAAAGTGGCTAGGGTTTTTCACTCCAAAGGAGTTATAGCATCACACCCACCCTCACTGAAATCAAGAGAGAATGACAGATCAATGTAAATTATATGCACTAAATATTATTTCAACTTTATGTATTCTAATACTTCTAACTTTGTACTGTCAGTTTAAATTTGACATTTCACTATTAGAATTATTTATTTTATACTCAATTTAACCCAGTCCCCAGCAATTTATGGAGAATACTCAGGTCAGAGGCAAAAAGCAACAGTTCAGAGACAACCCTCTGCCCCTAAAAAACTAATGGTCAAAACTGAGGACTCTCTGAAGTCTCCTAAATAAAGCAGATCAATCACATTTTCAAGTCAGCAGTTATTTCTTTTTTAGGCAACAGATTTATCAAGGTAAATCACTTAATAGATTTTTTCCCACATCAGTATCTTACTCCAACCTAAATTTGAATTGTAGCAGACTTTAAAAATTACTTTAACATTTACTAATAACACAACAAAAAAAGGCTCAGATAATGCCCTCCAAACTCTGAGGTCATGAAGAGGACTTAAAGATTCGAGAGGACTTAAACCTGCCTGTAGAAGCAAAGCCACCTGAAAGCTTTTAGAAGAACCGGGCAGGCTCAGTTGGCAGCTCCATTCACAGCATTAGAGCATCACCAAGAAATGCCAAGCGGGAGCACTGCTGGACAGCAGGGGCAGCGCAGGGTGCCTGCCACACCAAGCAGACATTTAAAAAAATACTTGCACTTGCAAGCAGACACAGCAGGAACACAGGGGATCATGCTAACCCAGAAAACACATCTTCACACGCACAGCGTCACACAAATATCTGGCACTACACAGAGGTGGTACTAACTTGGCAGCGGTGTTGGTTATGACCTAGAAGAAGAGAAAGAGAACAAACAACATCAAAACCAACCACACAGAAAAAAAAGTGAATAGTCTGTAGACTGCAAAGGGCAAAAGATATTTACAAAAGATTACTACAGCTCTTCTCAGACTGTCTACAAATAAGAACAAAAGTAAATGTATGCCTAAAACCTCCAACATGATTAAGAAAGGAAAAAATGCAGGGATTATAGTTGATCCACCAGGACTTAGTGGGGTACCGTGGCATTTTGGCTGACCCTTGAATGTGAGCTTATTGCTGTGCATCCTTAAAAGCACTACTACCAAAGTGAAGGGAGGAGGGAGCAGAGGGGAAAAAAGGAGGATTTTCAGAGTATATTCTCATCTGAAAACAGCAAATGAGTGGTAGAGGCTATATTTTTCTCTTAGATACTGAATATTCAGGGACGAAGTCTTTTCTCCTCAGGCCACCCTCAGAGTTGGTTTTGCAAGACTGATTTTTAAGTCTTTTACATGCTGGAGAAGATCTAAAGAATATATTGGTAAATGTTTTAAAGCTAAAACTAAGGAAAATGCCTTTGTATATAACAAAGCCTTTGCCTAGATATGACTGCACCTACATTACGCCAAGAGAAGTCTAAGCCAATTAGCTTTGGAATAGTCATCCCTAATTTATTCCACATGAAACGAAGCAAGCAACGCATTAGGTGTTTTTTGGGATACCCGTATATTTTATTCCAACTGGTATGTACACAGTAAGAAAAAAGTTATGTTCACACTCCGTTCCTGCATCATAAACCAGTCACAGTGCTTGCACAGTAATTCCAAAGCACCATAACACAGGATAAAGCTGGGAGTGCAGAACAGAGTGTGCCCAGCCTGCACTACAGCGCTCTTCCCAATAACTCTTTATGGTAGTCACACATATAGCAGTAATGGGCTGTGATATTTATTTTAACTTGTTTTTTTTTCAAAGCTTAGAATACCCACATTCTACTCTTTTCTTGGTTGAAAACCAATTAATCATATTTTGTGCAAAATAAAGAAGCAGAAGAGATCCAAGGTCAGTTAATAAACTTTTCTTTTTACTTGGCTGCATGGAATGCTGTTGACAGAACTGAGCACTGAGGATTCCGACTTGCTGCTGTGACATTTCTGTATCTGGGACTGACACAAAATACTGGCCAGCAAAGTTACCCTGTTAAGAGTGACATTCCAAGTGCATTTGGCCCCTCCTGCTTTTTCCCTGCAGAACCTTTGATATTACTGCTTCTTCCTACATATGATCCTTTTACCTTGGCTCATCCAGCAGCACTTTTCACAATCAAAAGCATTCTAATAAGCCAAAGCTGCAGTAAAAGCTTTGCATTTCTGCATTCCATGGTAAAGCAATCACAGATCACCCTCTGCAGCTACTGGTCAGACTCTAAGATTTGAGAATATTCTTCTAGCTTTATAAACCCTATATTAAACCAAGTATATCAGTGTCTTACAGGAACTGGAAGATATATTAGGAACAAGCTGCAGCCTGTAAGCACATCAATGATCCTATATCCCTTCTAGGTGTATGCGGGACAGCTGGGCACTCATTTACAATGAAACCAAGTGTAATGGTATCATTTCCTCACTCACCCAGGCATCTTCCATACATACAAAATAACATTTTCAAGATAGAACCACCAAACTCCTAAAATACATCTTAATTAAAGGAATTTAAAAGTATGTCCAAAGAAGAGAAACATTATGCGCACACACTAAGAACAGCTCAGCAGTCACATCTCAGTAAAGATTTTTGAGATGTGAAGAGGCTGCTATAGCCTCCTTCACAAGCAGTAAAGCTTTGCTTCTCCTTATGTTTAGGCTGTGATGAGAAAATTCCTCCCAGTTCAGAGCCACACATAATTTTAGTTTGACTCTATATAGGGACATGTCTGGAACACCCAACTTGCTGCTCGCAGAGGTCACACAGTAAGAGGCCAGTAACCCAAGCCACCTGGCACGTACTTGTGGGACAGGTATTTACTGCCCTTGACCTACAATGTGAAAAATAACTTACACTGGAATGAAAAAGATGCACATGTTACAAACTATGACTCACTGTTCATATTTATTCATACACTCCAGAGCTTTCAGCACATCACGTTCCACACTCCTAACAGGCTATCTTATTTTTCACCTTGGGTCAGAGTGATAAAGCTTTAATGTAAAGTGTATCAGACAAATAGATGCTTTGTTATTCTTCACAGATCAACGAAATAATCTCAAAATTAATTTCAGCTTCTTGATAGGATTTTCCAAAGGCTTTAGCTAAACCTGTAACAGCAATTCACACAATTAAGTTTAAATCATTTCGTGAAAAAGGCACAGAACTGAAATATACCTTAAGATCACTCCTCACGCTTGAGCTTTATTGCAGCTTTTACCTTACAGCTAAGTGCATGTTTGTGAAAGCACAAAGAATTCAGTTTTGGAGCATCACAATATCACAACCATGCTGTATTATACGGTAAGAAGGTTGCCAATAAAGACAAGAGCTGATTTTGCAGTGCTCACAGTGCTTTCTTATTCCCATATATGCACTGTGAGATTGAGATTATCATGGAAGCCACCAATTCCCAAGACAGTTACAGGTTCCATGTTTTTCTCCACAGAGCAGGAGGCAAGATACTTCTTACTTCATGGATAACAGTCAAGTGGGAGTGGGAATGATAGCACTGTTGAGCTCTGAATTTTCTCAGCATGTCAACAGAGATGTACAGTTCTTTAAATCTCAGAGAAGTTACCAGACAAGACACATTTATTTAGTGCTTCTGGGCTCTTTCATCTTTTCACAATGTTCCTACACTGCAGGACAAGGGTTTTTTATTTTCTTGTTTGTTCATCAGTGTTACAGATGGTAAAGGCAGATAGCAGTTCCCTAAAATTTCATTCAAACTGAATAGAAAGGCTCACACTGACTTTGGTGAGTGATGGATGCAGCTGTGTTGTCATTCTGATAACAAACAGTCACAATGCTGAGCCATCCAAAATTCAACCCCTTCACCCTCACCCCTGCAGGTATTAAGGAGGGTTATTAACATACTGGAGAAAAAGACAAGAAGATATACTCCCAGGAAACTCTGTATATTGAAATAAGACAAGTTAGTATTATTCAGAAAACTGTAAATTAAGAGAAGTATTCTAAGGTTGATTTTGCTGATCTTGCTTACTAACTGAAATTATTTTTTAAGCAATAATTGCTTTAAGTAATTATCCAGTACAAGAAAGGAGGATAGAATTTTCTCAGATAAGTTAATTAGGATTGTTAATGTTGAGTGCTCAAGAGAGTGGCAGCGAATCATCTAAAACTGCCTGAATCATCTAGAACAGGTGTATATGCTATTTAAATAGGATGAAATATGCCTACTTTGCTTAAAACCTCTTGGTTTTACTTCTGCAAAGAGCTGCTGCAAATTGATAGGAAGTACTTGAAGATATGCATTTGCTATCAGGCCTTGAGTGGATTGTCAGAATTTTCTGGTTTTCCTTATACAGCCAAGTCTCTAGTGTCAAAAAACCACTTTTCTCCACATTCCTAACAAGAAATTTATCTTTATTTAAAAAAAACCCCAAACGACAAATAAATTTAAAAATTAGATTTGTTTGACGATTTAAAGGCATGAAGGCAAAAAAATTAGGAAAGCCTGTTTCTCCCTGCTTTTTCTCATGTACTGTAGTCCAAGCTCCTCACTTCATGAACCTACTAATAAAACAGATGACCTGCAATACAGGAATATAGAAAACCTTGACAGTGTGGGATCAAACTATCTGGGCAGATATCTGGAGATCATTCCTTGTTACAGCAAAGTCAACATTAAAGCTAACAGATGCAAGACATTCTTCAAACCAGAGGATTCAAATTATTGCAGTTCTGACTCATTTTGCATAGGACAGCCAACACATTAAGGCAGGAATTACAGTAGGAGGACACTCCAGTAGCCGGGCATGTCAGATTTGCTGGTCAAAGCCATTTCTCTCTAGCAAAGTACCAAAGATCAGGTGTGGTTTATAGTAGCTGCTCTGACATCTGACAGCAATACTTGGTTCTCTGAGACTCCATGCATTAGTTAGAACTGCTGAGTGTCACAACCCTGAGATGATTAGTTATTTCAGTCCTAATGTTCCCCCTCATGCTCTGCTGACTATTGCCAATCCATGCTGCATGTCAGATACCAACAACCATTGTTCTGTAATGGCAATGTGGGTATGTTTTAGGGGCTACTGGAAAATTTAATGATCGATCCAGACTTTAACCGTGATTGCCAGACAAATGCACAATAAGGTAAGCACCATTATATCCACTGTTCAGCAAATTCACTACTTATTGAAATAATTAAAGATGTTACCATGTTACCTACCCTCTAGGAAGTCCACCTTCTGAAGCCCTTCGGTTGAGACTCAATTTATGCATCTCAGCCATTTCCCTCAGGGTCTCTGCTGAGTAAAGGCCAATGGGGTTGTTATACTGCCTTGCAGGGCTCAGCTGGTTTGCAGGGCTACTGCCACTACCCAAAGCAGGGCTTGCTTTGGAACCTAAAGTGCTCTTGGCAGGTGAAATGTCAGGAGTCACAGACTGAGAGGACATAGAAGATCTAACAGTGGTAGTCTTTAGGTAGGAAGAGCTATTTGAAAGGCTGATTTCTTGCTGGTTGAGGTAGCCTGAAAAGGTTCCATTGGTTGCTAAAACACTACCCATAGGCCCAGTCGCTGTGTTAGTTAGAGGGCTGAAGGTTGTTCTGCTGCCATTGATTTCCCAAGCAGGTTCCTGTAGTAGCAAACATGCAAGCCAAGAAAAGACAAAAAAAAGAAAAGAGCAATCATAGAACACATGCAAAAATAACATATCTGCAATTAATGCTGTAAATATAGTCATAAATTAGCAATAAATAGATTGGGGCCAAAGCATTCAAACTTTCAGGGAAGATTTTCAACAAAGAAATGCATTGTTTCAAAAAGAAGGGAAGCAAAATCAACCCAGGCATTTTTTTACTAGGTTTTAGTTGAAATCAACAAATAAAGCTTAACATTAAGAGAGCATTTGCTACTAGTCAACCTCACAGCAATAATTTTATATTAAGACAACACTGTCCATTAATTTCTAGGATAATTAAGAAATCTTAAAAAAGATGTCTTGAGGTAAGAATAATTAAAACAACCATAAAAGTCAATGCCATTATTATAAGGACACAATGATTCTAAACCACACCATTCTGTTTTCTGTGAGTGCACTTGAAGTTATGGAAGTTATGCACTGCTTTCCTGGGCTCTGGTTCATGCTGATCAGGCCATGCAGCAGGGTTAGCAGAGACACCAACAGGACTGGAGAACAGGTACTGCTCCATGGAGAGGCTGCTCCTGTGCTGATCGTTCCTGCTTAATTTCCACTTGAGGGAATGTGTTCTTGAGTATGTTGGTGTGTGTATGATCCTACAGTCCTGTCCCAGACAATATTCCTAACTGGGAAAGCAGCAGGTATTGCCTGAGGCAAAGGAATCTATCCTACAATACCTGTACCTATAGAAGTCTGTGCTGGTGCTCAGATTCAAAACAACCTACCAAAAACTCATTCTGGAAAAACACAGTCAACACCTAAGTTTCATAAATGATTCACTATAAATGCACCTTTGTGAAACCAAAATAAGAGGTGATATCAAAAACGAAAAATGCTCACAGTTAGGCCCAGTAATGCTGGCTACTTGCTGCAGTCCAGCTCAGGGGACAGGCACGGGCAGGGGACATCAGGCTGAAGCAGGAATGGAGCCCACAATCTGGCCTCAATGACAGCCAGTTCAAGAGCAGGTGGTGGCCTGCAGTGATGTTTTGCCTCATTCATTGGCAATGCAATCATCATCTTCAACATCTTGCACTCATCTCCCCCACAGCCTTGCATGAAATATAGGCCTGAGAATAATTTGGCCTCTAATTCTATATTTTTGCTAGTATTGGTTATCATTAATGTAACTTAGTATTTTAATACTACCGTTCATGAGAAAAATAAATATTTATGCTTCCCTTTTGGATTTTTCTATATTGCATGTATAAATTCAGGGAGAATATATTTGAAAAAAGAATCATGATAATATGCCTTGATTAATTAAAATTTATTGAAAAAGACCCTAAAGGTCTAAGGATATAAATAATCATAACATTAAACACATTTAGGACATTTTGAATCAAAAATGTAAGGCAGATAAAATTAACTAAGATATTTTTACTTAGTGATAAACAGGAAGAGATTTTAGCTGGCATTAATAGCTGCCCAAGGCTGTAGAAACAGATAATCCTAAAAGCATTTTCAGACCATGCCTTTTAAAATAAATACATTTTCAATACATACTTCTGTCATTATACCCTGACACTGAAAACAGCTAACAACAATCCCTTCCAGTGGCCTATTGAAAGCTTCTGGATATCATTAAATAAACAGAAAACAGGGGTTCTCTCTAAAAATGTGTTCAAAAAGAAGCACAGACACACAAGGCCAAGTTCAAAAATTAAGTAATCACTGGGGCAAACCATTTTTAGATGCCAGCACAGACGGACAAAACAATTATTAAATAAAAAATAAACACAGAGGTAATAGAGAAGAATAAGTTTATGCTGGAGTTATATTCACATGTTACCCTAAAAACTCTGTAGCTTTTAGTTAACTGTGGGTTTCTTCCTAACCCCAAAATAAAAGGACATACATGGATAGCTGATTGTAAAGTATCACTTTCAACTGCTAATGAGAGAAATGCCACATATCTCCTTAACCCTAATACATTTTCATAGTCTTGGTGTTACTGGACAGTAACAACAGGCAAAGGGAAAAATATAGGACAGTTGTAAAAAATGATAGCTGATGATTTTGCTCCCTTTTGCCACAAATGGAGTTCTGGTTTTGCTCCTCAAACAATCTCTAAGCTGGAATACCAGCATACTGGCAAATCAGCATTAGAATTCTTAAGAACTCAGCAGTGCCAAGTTAGCAATCTCCATCTTGAGTTCATATTTTGGAGAGTTTTAGGGTAGTTGTGGGGGGAAAAAATGGATGAAACAGGAAGCATCTAAGGGAGCAGGTGTACTTCTAAAGAATTACTGCCCCATCATCAGCATATTTAGCTCTTTCCTTTTGTGACTAATAAAAAAATCTCTGATTGAGTTTATTCCTTAGAGAATATTGTAGAATTATTTTTTGTCTCCAGTTCAGTGTCAAAATCAAATCAGTGCAGAATTTTGGAACCTATTTCTGACTATGAAGGGCAAATGTCTAATACTGAGCAGCAGCACTGAGCTCTCAGCATTGCATCACATGAAATGCAGCCAACAGCAACAAATCCCCCTGTTCCCCATCTCTCATCCCATTCTTGTTTCAGTGGCTGGAAAAGCAAGCTGACATGACAGCTCTGAGAGTCTGATGCTACCCCTCCAGCCGACCAGGAGAGGAGGCTCTGACACTGAGCAATGGGCTTTCCTTCAGAAAGATGCAGGGATTGTGCAACAATCCCTTACTGCAGGAGGAAAACTGTGTGATATCAGGGAATGAGCTTAAAACTGATAAATGCAGAGGAGTCTCAAACCGTTTGAAATAGAAGGAAGGTAGGAATCAGCTCAATTTCCATTCTGAAATATTATAATTATTTGTTTATAAAAATCCAGTTTCTATGAAAGGCAAATGTTCCTTCTTATGTATCAGGGAAGTGAGAAACAAATTTTTATTGGGAGATACAATACCAGGTTTTGCAAGTCCTCTCCCTCTGACAACTCATTCTCTGTTTATCTATTGCTGTGACCGTACAGTCATTACTCACCTCTTGCACTTCTGGGAGAACAATTTCAACAGTGTACCAGTGAATTGGACCACTCAACATGCTCAAGAAGCAATTGTTGCTTTAAATTTTTTAGAGGATAAAGGGAATAGAGGCATCATGGCACTGAATGACCCTGCTCAAAGACATGATCAAACTGCTTCTGGCTAAGCCAGCTCCTCCATCCCATACTCAACTTAAAAAGTCAGTCATCTCCATCTGTTTTCTCTTAGACACATAGGCTCCCAAATTTGATAAAAAATAAATCATAAGTATAACAAGATCCTCACTGGGACTCCAAAGTAAGTGTCTGCAGTAGTGTTTCACAGAAAGCACAACACATAGCCATGTTAACAGAATTAACCAGGCTGTCAATACCTTCATGCAAATGGACAAATGTTAAAGCCATGCTTAGCCCTAAAACTCCAGCTTGAATGTTTTGATCTGCACTGAGCCAAATCTTCACTTGAGTTGTGTCCTCTCTGAAGAGCTGCAGGAACTCATTGACTGATTGATGGCTTAGTTTAAATCCTTGGACTCAAGCTTACTCTTTCTGTTATTTGAATGCTTTCAACACTAACTATGCCCTTTCTTCCAGCTGTGCCCCACCTGTGCAAAAGACTTCACTAAATCAAAAATATTTGACTAAACTAAATGAAAATTGTTTCTAGTTTGAGATTTATGTCAGATATAGTGAAACTGAAAAGCAATCAAACCTTATTTCCAATAATAGCCCTACATACTTACAGTTGCAGAACCTGTATAATCTATAACATTGATCAGCTTTGTGAAAGAATGACTGATCTCTGTGAGAAAAGTATGCTTGTTTCCCTAAAGCAAAAGTAAAAACAAAACAAAAAGAGTGAAAGAAGAAATGCATGCTTGAAAATTAGTGGAAGCTGCAATCAGATCAGCAATAATGTACAAGAGGATTTATGGTTTTAACTAGGCACTGAAGCTGCACATGCAGTTTGCTTAGCTAACACTGCCATGCCTTAACCTTAACCAGAGAAGGGTGAGGAAAGCTCCTCTTGATGTATGAGGATGACACTGTCACGACTGTCTTGTAATGCAGTTTTTTGTTGATTTTTTAAAAATACCATCAAATTAATTTAATGTAAACCATCAGTCTAAACACTGACAAGCAGAGGTGTGGAGGTGACTTCTGCCTTTGCGTCACAGAATTCTTCATTTCTACAGTGATACTGTTACTAGAATAATAAAGGGACAAGCAAAGAAACCTTGGTTTTAAAGTGTATTTACTGTAACACCCCTTACTGCCAAATCAGCTTCTATCAGTAAAGTATTTTTATTCTGAATTAGAGGACTTCTCTGAGGGCTCAATGCCTTTTTTCCTTCCAAATAATCCCCAGAGAATTCTTCTTCACTTAAAACTTACGATCAGTGTAGACAAGTGACACAAGTGTCACTCCTCTTGACCTGCAAAGGTTCCCCCCACCCCAGCACTCTGACGTTGTATTTTCCCCCTGGCTGAAAGACCCTGCAACTAAGATCTTCCTGAATAGTGCAAGATAACCTGTTTCCCACAACACCTTCTCCTGGATGCCACCGTTTTCCTCTAGAAAGGTTCTGGTAATTCTCTTTTCCAGCTGCTGGTACTGCCTGTAGCCTGTTCAGAAAAGGCTGCCTCCAGCAGCTCCTACAAACCCCTCCTAAGCACCTTGCACAGGATTCTCAAATGTAAGACACCAAGCTTCTGAAAATGGGTTGAATCTTTTGATCCCCATCTCTCTCTGAAGGGTTAGAGTAGGAAATGTGAAGTGTCTTTATGGCTTTCATGCCAAGGGGTCTTTTAGGACCTTCAAGAAACCCCTGCCGTGTGTAAAGTTAACTTTTCTAGACAGTAGATACTTAGGGGAGGAAAGTATTTTCTGTGGTAAACAGCTTGGAAGACCTATGGCAGCAATTTTAAAACTGACACTTGCTAAGGAAAAAATGCACCTAAAATAGTCATGAAAATACAATATATAAAAGCTTTATGTGCCTAAGGAGGAAGGAGGCAAAATTTTCATACCTGTGCAGGTGCTATAGAGCCCCAAAAGGTAGGTGTCAATTTTGTGTTGATGAATAACTCTGATGAGACACATCTACTACTGTTCACTGCCTGGAACACTGGCAGCATTCTGGGTGCATCTTCAGGGAAAATGAGAACTCCTTCCCCTTCCTGTCCCTGTTACTTAGCTGGTGCAGTCAAACACCGGTTTAACCAAAAGAATGGTCCATTGCTTCTGTTCTAGGAATTTCACAGTACTGTTTTGTGACTCTTCCAATAAATTCCTCAAAGGTAACTTTTATAAAATCATGACTTAAACAGAAACAACTCTGAGCAAGATAAATTCTTAATTTCATCTTCTCTTGCTTCCCTTGCCAAAAAAGTTTACAAGATCCAGTCTGAAATAACATAATTTCTGCCTCAACTGATAAATGGCCAGTAAGGTTAATCTGAAATTTCACAAAATAAAATTGAATAAAATTATTTCCCTCAGGTGCATTCTCTTCTGCTATTTTGAACCTATTTGCAGCAGTTTCAGAGATGATGTTAGCATCTGTGCTCTGAATTTGGAAAGCATAGAGTTTATAAAAATTACTTAAAATTGATCTATGGATGCTGGAACTGTCAAAACCAGTAGAAAATCATCTAATTCCCCACATATTTTGATCTTCAGTGTTTTTCATTTATATGCATGCTAAGAATGAAACTGGCACAGACAGCAGAGATAAGTTGCAGCAATGGAAACTTTAGCTCCTGTCCGTTTATCTAATCAAATGCATCAGCAATACAAATGTCCTACCCAGAGCCTGAGCCTAGGGATATATATACATCATCTTTCAGGTACCCTTGCTCCTCGGTGTCTCCAAAGATACAGAAGATGAGTTGCCAGGTACAGTCAGTGTTTATTCTAAAATGAACATTTATTTTATGAAAGATGATGTGCTTTGACAATGGAAACCAAGCCATTCATTTCCTCTGCCACTTGCTGTTATTCATTAAATTGACTTATCCTCTTTGTTTTTTATTCTCAGGTGTTCTGAATTCTATGATAAGAACACTATACGATGAAAGCTTTCAAATGCCCTCATGTCCTCTTTCCAAATCAGTGCCATTTCAGCTGCAGCCAGGATTTGGATAGACTGAGACACAGTCTAATGGATCTCCCCAACAGTCTACAAAAGCCAGTGTAGATTTTGAGAAGCTTTAGTGGCTTCTTGTAGCTAAGATGAAAACAGTTGCTCAGAATTGGTTAGACCAAATCACATCAGAGCATAGCTGGATGCTTTGGTCCTGCTAATCAGAAATTAGCAAAATACAGATCACTAATACATTGCCCTTGCAGCAGTTTTGCTGCCTGTGCATTCATTCAATGTTTAGTTATTTGGGGCAGGCAAAAGCTATTTCCTGTAATAGATATTTACCTTCACCACAGCAGATAAAAATGGTATTCACTTTGGCTGATGAGAAACGTGTCACTTACCTTCTGATGGGGAATTACAGCCCTGGGAGAGTCAATTCTGGGAGCTGTGGTTGAAACTGGCACTGGACGTTTAGATCTGGGGATAAAAAAAAAAAAAAAAGAGAAAATAAAAGATGTGCAATCTGTACTCCTATTTTTCAGCTCAAATTTTATGCCAAAAAGCTGCTATATCAGGACTGAAAGTTAAGTGTAGCCTAGACTTTTTCTGTCCTACATCCTCATTTACAAAGGTATTAAATGAGAGAAAAAGTTTCTCTGAATGGTGAAAATCCACCTGTTACGGAAGCAACCTGTGACTCAGGAGATCATCTGTTTTCCAATACTTTTGGCATTTTCATAGATGAAAGTCAGCCACAACTAGATAAATTCAAGTTTGGGCAGCACTCTGAAAAAAGAGACTTAAAGATGTTTTAAAATGCAGAGGCTAAACTTTGGTGCTGAGGCGTCTCAAGATAACTCCTCAAAAGATTATTATTTAATAGCTTAAACTGTACAACGACAACTGCAATTACTTAAACCTCTCTTCAGGAAGAAACATGGGCATCATTTCAGACAATTGCATTTCACAATGAACAGAACACTACTGAATTAGCCACTCCAGGTGCCTCTCTTTCACCTGTATTTGACAAATACATGTCCTTGATCATTTAAAAAGCCCAAAATAAACCCCACTAAAATGCTCTGAAAATATATAGTTTGCCTTTCATTGGGATAACAAAGAAAGGACAGTGGAAAATGTCATCTGAAGCACTTCTACTATGCCCAGCTAAGTGAAGATGTAGTTGTGGGAATCTGCCTCGTGGTGTAAGTTCCCCTGAAATTGTTCCAGTACATATGGGATCACCAGAAAAAAAGGAAATGAAAAACAAAAATAGTAAAAAAAATCAGAATTATACAAGTAATTTCCATTTCCAACCTACAGATCAGGATTATGCCTCAAGTTCTAATCTTTAAAAAGTACATTTCAAAATTAGGTGCAAAAATGAAATAAAAATACTTAAAAGCTTACAAATCAAATAGAAATTTGAAATTGTTTGCTTTAGACAGGAGATGAAGAAGGGAAGACATTGCAGAGGCTTAGAAAAGAATGAATGGTAGAAAAAGGGAAATAAAACTACTCTTGTGGACATTGAAATTGAAAAGACAACACATATAAAATTGATAAAGGAAAACATCTTTTGCTAGAGAACTTGATTAACCTAGGGTGAAACTCATTGTTACAAGATATCATTGAGACTATGAGAAGAGCAGATTATCAGAAAGATCAAACAGTTATACTTAACAACAAAAAACCCCAAGAGCTGCTTTAGACTGGGTATCACAATACACAGACTTTCATTTTTCATGGCACAGCTTAAAAGACCTTCTGGGTTAGGTTCATTATTTTCTTACTGAGGGCTGTGCTGCACTTTCCTCTGAAATACTTACCAGGAGCATCTACCAGAGAGGGAAAGCTGAGCTCAACAGGAACAGGGCTCATACCCAGTGGCAATCTCTGCATTAATACCCAGCTTCACACTGAGATCCGGGTTTAACTTTAGCTGCCGCACTTAACATTTTTGCCATAAGCAGTAGTGAACATACAAAAAAAGACCACCTAGGAAAAAGGAACTGGAAGATTTCCACTTAGAAGGTATGGAAATTTTGCTACTTTGAGAGCTGAAAACAAAGCTGATGTAATAGATGCCTACCTTACAAGCAGGTACTATGAAAATGAATGCAGTCTGAGGAAACAATGAAAACTGGCATTTTGTTAAACAATATGTAGTTAACCTGTGAAATTCACTGACAAAGCATTCCTGAAACAATGGGCTAGAAAACTGTGATTTATACTCACAGCTAAAATACACCACAATATACTCCCAAGATATAATTATCTGAGAAACAGATATCTTCAAGTTCTAAGAATAAGAGCTACTCACTAACTGCCTAAAACAAACTTTCCTCAGGCAAGTTATCTTCCCTGAGGAATGAATGCCATACTCTTCCTTCAACCACTTTAGCTTAAAAAGAGAAACGATAAATCATATTTATGAGACATGCACACGTATCATGAAAGACAGCAAAAAAGAGAAAAAAATCAACTGCGGCTCATAATACAGGGTAGCAGAAAAACCGACAATGACAGTTTATGAACACGCCAAGATTTAGGGGATGATTCTGCTCCTCCTTCCATTACCATAATTTCTGAGTACACCCAGTTATTTCTGTAAGGTGACACTGGTGGGCCTGGGCATACCATGTTAAGTGTCCCCCTGCTCTGCTCACTGATGATGAATTTTAGTGCAAGAGTTGCCCAGCACTGTAAATGTGGTTTGTCACATACAGAGGTTTAGCAAACAATCACACTACTGCATGTTTGATGCTTAACTGGAAAACAGCTGTATTGCAGCAAAGGAATTCATTTACCAGACTATTTCATCACGTCTGATGTTCACAGTATGTTTAGTTTTTCCTCTCTCATTACCTGCCCACAGAAGATGATGCTAAAAAGCTGCATTTCTTCCACATTAATGATAAAATACATCTGTCATTCACAGCATTAGCCAAGATTTGTATTTGACATCC
The DNA here is from genome assembly GCA_013397155.1 of Irena cyanogastra. NCBI lineage: Eukaryota > Metazoa > Chordata > Aves > Passeriformes > Irenidae > Irena > Irena cyanogastra. The sequence goes on from VWZV01006847.1 coordinate 396,992, forward strand.
ACTTGGAGATTTCAAGATGTTACTTGAAAACGATGTTCCTACACAGCTCTGGCTTGGATGTTTATAGCTTTGATATTTAAAAACAGAATAATGAGGCTTGCTAGATCTAGCAGAGGCTTGCACCAGAGAAAAGGGCAGAAGAGGTGAAATCAATTTGTGGAATGAAATTGTATGCACTTGCAGAATAAAGTGATTATTTACATGAGAGTCATTACTCCTCCAGGAAAAACATTTGCAAGTTCAGAACATTCTTTTTTTTCCCTCCCTCTCTTGCTAGATGGATAAAATCCTGCAGCAACAAAAGTTTGCTTTTCAAGTGATGATGGTGCTGTAGTGAACATATGTGTGCAGGTTTACATTTTAATCCACCAATTGCAAAATTATTTTACTCCAAACACTTGAGGGTATACCAGCTCAGTACCGCTATGAGAAGGATGAAAGCCCATACTTCACAGATGATCGTGATAATCTTAGATTTGATGTTGAAATTTTTCATCAGGATTCTTTTTCTTAGGCATTTAATTTGATTTCAACTTTTAGACATTTTCTTCTGCATTTTCCAAGTTAAAGATGGAAACAAAAACCTCATTTGAAAATGAAAACAAAACAGTTCTAATGATGACAAAATACATAATTCTGGTATTTTTCTAAAACTCTTCCCCTTTCCACAGATACACCCCTTCTCTCCCTCAATATTGGTTCTGTTTTTGAATGAAGTTCAAAATCAAGATGGATGTAGTTTTGCAAAGCAGTTCAATTTTATAGCATTGCTCAAATGACTGCCAGAATTTCTACTTGTTTCCACCTAAATAGATCTTTAATTGAAGAGCACTTGACTTTAATTCTGGTATTTTTGTACTCACAACAAAGGTTTACTATAAGTCAACTGCACTGGAGTTGCAGGAGGGGTGCAACTGCTGCCTAAGTCAACTGCCTGCCTAAGAAAAGGCTGCAAAGGAGTTCTGTGATGCACTATCAGTTTAAATTGCGTCCACGGGGGAGCACAATATTGTACTTGCAAAGAGGTGACATGATCTAAGAGATAACAGCTCTTTTTCATCTCCATGGGGCTTTTTTTCTATTTTATATCTTCACCAGTCAGTGTCTATATTTTCTAATTCTCAGGGAAACTAAAATTAATGGCAAATGCAAATATTAGCATTTGGGTGGATGACTGATTCATTAATTATTTCCCTGCATTATGCTGCACTCAGATTGCAAGTTGGGCAATTACACTTTCCAGACCTAATATTCATGCCCACAGCACCATAAGGGAGCAGCTATCGAATAAAACAGCTGTTTGGAACTATGTAATATCTGTTTTTCCTTAGAAGAAATCTGAGTCAGAGGCAACCACAAACGTTAAAGGATAGAAAGGGCAAATGAAAAGGAAGAAGCCTTGGAGATTTTTGTGAAAGGGAGGAAAGAAAGCAAACTGAAGCCAGCATATGAAAAGATGAGATTTTTCTAAGGCTCTCTTGATCTCTCTTTGACCCTTTCTATTTTTCTGGCATCTGCAGAGTCCCTGTTGCATCCTCACAACTTCTCCCCTGCTGTGGAAAATCCCTCCTTTCCTGAACTGCCTCACATTCTGCCCTCTAGCTTGCTCCCTCCTGAATGGAGCCACTGGCTGTCAATGCCTCCATCTGCTCTTAATTGACTTGGTACTGACCCTAAAATTCCTCCATCCCAGCAGCTCCTATGGGCAAACAAGGAGGCTATCCAGTATCCCTGCAGCTCTGCTCTGGGGGTGACAGTTATCCATAGGGTACCAAGTATGAATGCTGAGCACACGCCTGGCACTCACCCAATACACACAGCAAGCTCCACACTTAATCTCCAAGGAGTGTGGACACCTTTACTCAGGCAGGTTATTTCTCTCTCTCCTTCTTCCTGTCTTTGCACTGTTTTTAAACCATTTCCAAAAATTTCCTCTACATATCACTATTGAAAACTTGGGTAAAAAAATGTGGGCTCCTACCAAGGAAATTTAATTCCATTACAAAACTTGTTTATGCTGTCATGGGCTGAATTTGTATGTAGATATGTATTGCCATTAACACTGTTGAAGAAATACATTCATTTATATCAAGTTTCTGTGCAGCCCACTGCAGACAAACACAATACTCTTGAAATATTCAGAAATACCTAAATCAGTATTGAATATAAATAGGAAGCCACTACTCTCACCAATAATAAATTGATTAATTGCAGAATTTGCATTGCCTAGTTATTGACAATGTCGGTTCAGTATTGAAAACAAGAGGTTGAAATGCAAATCAGATTTATCAGAGCGATCAAGGCTTAATGGCATAAAAAACTTCAGATATAGTGGCTCACTTGGAACCTAAAGTTTGGCATAATTATTTATTATTAATGATTTAATTATTAGATTGATTATTTATAATTACTGAGATTTTCTAAAAATCTAATTAAGGTAAACATATAAATAATAAAGAGATTTGTTTATTTAAGATCATCAGAAAAAAATTTGCATTATGAAATGATCTAGTACATAAATCGAAGAATTAGTAATAATTAATAAAGAGCAGAAGATACACTGAATAAAGATTCAGTTCTTGGAGTAGCCTACACCCTGGTCTAAAGATGTGATCCAACTCTCCCCAGTAAACATAATAACAGTTTGAAGACTTTGGTATCAAATACTTAAGGAAGTTCTTTAGTTGAAAAATATCTGAAGTGAACCAAAATTATTTCCTTTGCTTATTCTTCACCTCTTCTAAAAAAGACTTTGTAATCAATTCCAATTAGTATTAAGTGTGTAATTTACATTTTTCCATGACTGTGCTTAAGCTAATCAGCATTAATAAGAAAAGGTCCCAGCCTGAACAGATTGTGACCTTGCTGTCTATTGTAACATTCTGGCTAACACATCTACTTCCTCCTTGCAGAAAGCAGACAGAACTGCTTGTCTGAAAGAATACAACTGCCATGTATAGTTACTAAGCTGTGTCAGCCCACTGACTTTGGTGAGATGAACCCATGGTACCCATCTTGACCTTTCCATGGTGAGTGAAATATAATATGTGAAAGAATTCACATGGAGACTGTCTTTAGGGAATCCACAAAGTATTTCTCACATAAAACAACGAATTTTTAAACTCACCTCTAAGCTGGTATTGGGGGTGGAAAAAAAAGTGATGTGCACTCTGAGAACAGTTCTAATCCCCAAGAAGAACCTTGTTGCAATGAAAACTTCACTGCCCTTTAAAGCCTTGGCATATATCCACAGTTTCCAGGCTCTTCTAAAACTAACAAGGACACTTTATGCAGTGAGTGTAAATAGCAATCCACTAAATTAAACTGCTCATGTAAGGAATATATTTGTATTTATTCCAGTGACTGACATTGATACTTTATTTCATTTTCCATGGAAATAGTTGCTTATTAATTTCACCAGCACTAAATGTTACTACTCAGAGAGTAGCTCACAGTGCTGTCCAAATGATAGCCTGACATCTGTAAACAAATCCTACTGTCCTCTCATACCTGCACACAGAGACAACTGTGCACACAACGGGAGTCACCTCTACTTCACACAGAGTGAGGAAGGACCAACTCTCTCAGTAATACAGTGTAGCTTCCTGAACCCAGCACTGGGATGTGTCTTTTTTAACGCTTTCAGCACACACAACCACCAGAAGTAAGGAAAAAACCCCTAGCTATTGGTGGCAGATGACTGTTAGAAGTTCTACACTCACATGTGTAAGCAAAACAAGCCAACTAGTATGGCATGTCATATCTACCATTACTGTTATTTTTTGTACTAATCTGCTTAATATTTTGAATAGTCCAACTAGTTCAGGCCATGCTTTCATCAATATTGTATATATAATTACAATTCATCCTGAACTGAGACAGATACCATCTTTTAATTCTTCTGACCATAAATACAGCCCTATTCTGGTTCTGATTTAAATGTGCCTATCAGCAGACCTAAAACATGCATAGAATTGGTTACTACACCCAGCATCAGACAAAAGAAAGCAGTTTACAATAACCACTGAGTTCCCTTTGCTTGCAGTTTGCTGTCACCACATGCTTTATTTATAGTAGGCCTGAAATAAATACTGCAGGATCAGCCATCTTTTGGTGCTGCACAAAAAAGGAAAACTATTAAATATTTACCATAAGTCTCTCACAGCCTTGCCTCTGACACTTTCCCTTTCAGTAGAGAAAAGAATTATTTAGCTCATGATTTCCAGCAAAAGAGCCAATTGTGACTGTCTGGAAGTAGAGGGTAGCATCACTGGCATTCTTTGGGGGGAGGAAGTTTTGTCAATGCGCACCCAGCACAGAAGTCTCCACCTCCCCTGCTCCTCTCCAGCAGCACAGAGTGACGCCAAAGCGGAGCCTTAGAGTGACATAGGAATGTTTGTGCCAGCAGAATGAGGCACACTCATGTTACAGCACTTTCCAAAACTAAGCCAGTACATTTGGTGAATCCTTTCCAAGGAGGCTGATCAGATTACTTGAGTTATGACTAAATGAATGTTGTGGATGCTCCAGTGAAATATGTTGACAAATAATGCTGCTCTCTTTTTGTATTTACTGAGCATTTAAGAAAGAAACCCATTAGTATGAAATAAAAATAGACTTTGTATGCATTTTGTTTTTCGCTGTGAACTTAATACTGCACGACCCAATGTTTATGGCCTAATATCTGTGGGACAGACAGACAATTAAAGATGAACTTTGACTGGCCTAGAATTAAAATGCCTGAGGGCAGCTGTGTAGCTCAAGTAACTGATTAGAAACTGATACTGAAAAATGACTGAGAACTTAACTCCAGGAGGTCACAAAAAGACTAAAAGCAAAGCAATGTCTTTTTTCCACCCCAACCCAGGCCATTATAGAGTATGATCATAGCCTTCCATAGCACAGTCCAGCAGAACCAGCACCAATCCCCCCTCTACACCTAGAGCAATGCAGGTTTCTAAGGAATAAGCTGCATCTATAGAGGTAGGTAACACTTCAGAATATTGGCCTGGTTTGCCTGAGTGCCTCATGGGAGTTCTGCTGAGTAATAGTTCACAGTGCCAAAGACAATTCTTTCTTTCTTTCTCTTCTCAACTCCTGCTCTTTTCTTCAGCAAAAAAGAATTCACTTCCTAGATGTACTTTGTCTTCTAAACTTACGGAAGCAGAGCTAGTCTGGAGGGTCCCAGACATTCCTGCATGACTGGATCACAGGTCCCTTTCTCCAGGCATGGTCCAAATACTTCAACTTCCTGGCATTTGCCCATCTGCATCTTTTTGCTTCCCAGAATGAGCAAAGGGAGGCATGCTGCAGGCTCTAGGGAAATCGGCAGTCAGACAATGCAGCTCGAGCCACTAACAAGTTCTGGCTGCCTGATCAAACCTCTGGCATAGCTGGCGAGACTTCCAGTCTAATTTTGTGGGTTTATGTGAAAACATAGCATGGTTGAGGTGATAAGAATGAATTGAAGAAGGAGTTTAGGGAAGGCAGTTGTCAGAAAACACTTGACATCCACAAATTCCTGAATCCATGGCTGAAACATAGAGAACTCCACTCAAGCCAGCACTGAACATTCATGGAAGGTCTATGTTAGTGTGCCTTGAATAGTGCAGGTGCTACTTGAATTAAAATTAAGTTCATACAGGAAATAACAGAATCCCATTGTTTAGGCAGGAAAGTATGAATGGGGGCTCTTAACACTTCACTTTTTTCTATGATTGATGCCTTGCAGTTGGATGTCCTGCACAAGTGCTGACACGATGTACAGCTTTGACAGCCAAATTAAAACAATAACCAGTTCCCCACCCTGTAAAAAGCCCGCAGGGAACGAAGTGTTGTAATAAAAGTGAGTAGCAGCAGCAAACACTGTCTTAACTGTCAGGTTATAAAACAATGCCCATGAAACCTTCCTGGCCATGACCAATAAAGGGAATGGCCATCACTCTTGAGAGCCAAGAACCATTAGACAAATAAAAAGCTTTCTATCTATCTCAGAGAATTTTCATCAAGATTTCACATTCCACTGCTTCTTCCATGGCCTTACAGATAAAACAAGCAAGATCAGTTCTACTTCCAGTGCTGCAAGAGCAACACCAAGACACAGATTGCCTGGTAAGGCATTCCATGATCTTGAAACATATTCTGTAGAGCCATGTGACTACTTCACATACATGTCCAATATCATCACAATTTAGAGTTTAAGTTTTCCTGTCACAACAGTCTATCTCCTAATGCACATATGTGCCTTTTCCATTGGAAAGGATTTCCAACGTTTCCAAACTTTTACACCAATAAAAGCACTCACTTTTAAGTGAGCACTTTTAAGTACTCACTTATCCAAGTGAGCACTTCCATCTCTGTGCTCTTTATGGCAAGTAGGGCTGTTTTTCCATAGTAGTAGAACACTCTGCTCCAGTTTCATTGCTGCAAGCCATGTCTAAAAAAAGTCAAAGTGATCTCTTAGCACAGTCATTTTCCTGGTAACCATGTCCCAGGAGATTTTGCCTCTCTTCTGTCCTGTTCTTATTTGGTTGAAAGTTACTATCCCTTGTCACTGCTACCTTCTTTTCATGTTAAACTGTTATTCTTTTCACCAACCCAATATTTGTACAACTTTTCTGCTGCAAAAAGGATACTGCATTGTAAATTTTAGGCAGGTGACTAAACTGACAATCTTTTTGTCCTTGGGTAAATTAACCCATTTGTGTCCAGGGAAAAAGTTATTTTTTAAGGCAAGATTAATATAACTTTCTGAATATAGTGGAGATACCTTTTGTTCAAGATGTTGGATCTTTAATAGGGTTCTTCGTGTACATCAGTTGGTCAATATCACTTCCTGCTAGGGTTTAGCTTCTACAAAATCTGAATTGTGCAAAACAAAGCCAGCTTAATGGCTCTGAACCCAACTTTTTTGAATAGCCTCACGTCATCTACAAAAAAAAAATTTAAAAAAATTACTTTTCAGTCTTTTGCACTGGGTTTTCCCAATGAGGATGAATGGGTCACCAAGGTGAACTGACAGCTCATATCACAAAGCAGCTGAAGAGGAGAGTTCGATAATTGTATAAATTCAGAGCAAAAATATCATCTGAGAAATTTTTCATTTGATAAAAAACCCTGTTTTGTGATCTATTTATGTTTACTAGCATTTCATTTTACTTTATACCATTTTTCTTCTTTTCAAAATGGATCGTAGTTTGTCTACATCTATTACCTATGCAAGCATATTTCAGTCTGTGAAACACTTCATTACTGCTTTCTTTGGTTGTTTTTTATGCATATAACTTGAGTATCTGAATTATATATTATTGTTTTGGAACCAAGAGACAGGGAAAGCCTTAAAAAATAGAAGAAACAATAAATAGAGATGAAAGTAATTACTAAAGGTAGTTCCACTAGTTGTCTTTTTTTTTAATGATGTGGCCACTAGAATTGCTAGTGTTGTAATTTAGAGGTCAGCACATAAAAAAAGCACAATGAGTACTCAAATGAAATATTCATGGCAACACTTGATCAAAATTACTGTTTTAAGTGACTTGTCTGTGTGGTATGTATTAGGACAATGTGGATTTTTTAGTCATGAATTTGGAAACCCTTCTTCTGTGAGTAAGAAGAGCTGATAGTTTGTAGTTTTAAACCATTTATGCCAAGCCATGGAGGCAGACCCTGGAGAACTTTTCAGGTTCATTATTCAGGAAAATTAATACCAAATGTGCAACAACCCAAAGCACAGTAAGAAATGTTGTCTCTCAATGCAAAACTACAAAGGTTCAACAGAAAAGCAGACAGACATTCTAACAATCAGAAAGGATTTTTCTTAACTTTCAAATAAAAAATATTCAGAACAACATAGATCTTTGCAAAAAAATATACATATATTTGTAATAACACTATAACTCAGAGTGAAGAAAAAAGAAGCTAGGGTGGTGACAGGATGAGAAATCAACTACATTCATCAAGGTAGTGATTTTCTACTCCATCTGGAACACTCAAAGACAAACTTAAAGCCATGGGAGAAAATTAGCTACCCATTTTGCTTTATAGTACCCTATCCTGTCTTGGAAACTTCATCTCAACTCCTTATTATTTAGCTATTAGTCTGTTCCCAATACTGATTATCTCTACTGCACATTCATATATGAGATTCTTTGGAATATTCTCAGAAATTGTACTTCCACATCATAGTCTGCTTTCTGTACTTGTCTTTGCCTATCCTGAAAAAAATTATCTTCTTCACAATGCAATAAAATTAGCAGCTACTTTTTTTCTGTAATTATGGAGCTTTAAATATTAACACATTTATTACAGAAATCCTATGTGCAAGGTTATCTAACTTGAGAACAAGTTTCCTTGGAAGCAACATTAACCAGCAGCAGTTAAAAGATCTATTCTCTAGAAGTTAAAAGACCTGCTTTCTTAATGGCAAGGTAACTTTTACCACATCTCTATGATAAAACCTGCCCTCTCATGTTCTACTGCCTCCCTTTGCTGCACTTGGGCTACACCTTTCTTATTCAGTCAGATACAGAGCAGACTTTCAAACTCATAGATGCCAGACCATCATCACAAATTCTCATGAGGTTCCTCCCATGCAGTTGTAACACTTGTTCTGTTTGTTGTCTCTAGAACAGCTGTTCATAAATCAGCCAAACTAAACTGTGTTTCCCACATGAGAATAACCAAAACAAACATCACTGTTGAATTCATTTAACAGGAGCTTCAATGGATATGAGATTACACCTGTATTTAATAGGCTAAATCCCACACAGATACACTCAATATAACCATTCTATTTCTGTAGGAATCCACGCTGATTTCTACAAGAATCAGAGCAGATTTTGGCTTTTCATCTCATATCTGTGCCATAGGCACTTCAAATAAATCTAACAGACAGGGATCAAACACTTGCAACCTCCAGTCACAAGTTTCATAGGTTGTCCTTAGGAACGCAAAGAGATTAAAGTTATACCAACATACTTCTGCAGAGTGAGGCTCAGGTTGTGGCTGGCTGATTTAATCTTGTTCTGGGCCTCCAAGTGGGTCATGCTGTCAGTGTTGACTCCATCAATGGCCACGACAAGGTCCCCCTGGTTCATCTGTGACTGTGATGCCTTGCTGCCAGGGGTGATCTGTGTGGGAAAAGACAAAAGAAAAAGTCTTATCCTGATAAGTCGTTCTGTATCCAAAACGGTTGAAGAACTTGCCCAGAATTATAGTACAGAATAGAGAGAGTAAAAAATACACTAAGAGATGCAACAATAGCTGTACCCATTATTGCACGGGTGAGAAATCAAAATTTATGGGAATTAAACAAATCAAAGTTCACTCACACTTCTGCAAAGGTCCAGGACACCATGTACTTGTTGTCACTTCCATTTTGAGAGGTTAAGCCCAATGTAGTGGCTCCCTTACCACCTATTATCACTATCTCAAGGGGATAATTATTTCTATACAGCAGCAGTATATAGAGACATTACTCAGAAGCAGAAAATTAATGAACTACTATCCACTGCATGATTTTATTGTATTTTTCCTCCTAAAAGCCATTTTTTCCAAATTAATTCATTTTATTGAGGGGACGGAAGATGAATGTGTGTGAGCGGCCTTGGGCACACTGTTTCTTTCATAGCAAGCTTTAGAGGAAATTATTCTACTTAACCTTACCCATATACAACTGCAGCTTCATTACTAACACAGATTGCTACATACCCATCTCACCAACCTGTTGGACCTCAATTGATTTCAAAGACCAGCACTCTCAGAAATAAGAAGCCACAGTGCTGCAACCACAAACCAAACAACTGACAAAACGGTCCAGAAGTTCTGTTTGTTCACTGTGGCAACACATTTTGTTAACTCATGAACTGCATCTTTTCTGAATGGACAGCACCCTGACCTCAAATTTACACAGCCCCCTCAGCTTCCATATGGACGACACCAGTATAGTACTAAACCAGAAAAGCCTTCCCACACCATCAGCCAGACAAATTTTAATGAACACACTAGAGTCGTTCTCTGCTTTCAGCACCCGTTACAGAAAGAGCATGGATATAAGCTACAGGTCTTTGTTCTTAGAGACTCACTTCCTTACATTCCTCACTAAAAATACCCAAGGATAATCTAAAATACTACAACAAAGGCTGCATTAGAAAATTCTGTTCCTTCCGTACAGTGAACATAAAATAAAGATGTGTTTGATTATGAGCCAAAAGTCCCCTGTGAATTCAGCCAGGCTGAAACCATGAAGTTAAATTTCTAAGGAAACCAAAACCCAACACAAATTCAAACCTTCCAAGTGTTATTCTGAGGCAAACCTTCTAAGTGAAACTCCTTAACTTGCCTTCCTTAATAGAACCTCAAAACACTTATCAATATATACATACTCAAAAAACCCCCTCCTTCCAAAACAATCCCCTAGACTGTTTATGTGCTTTACTGGCAAAGACAAGAAAGGAAAAAAAGGAAAAAGCCCTTTCTTAACACACTGTTAAAGGTGCTCAGTATTGAGGCCAGAAGTCCAAATGACAGGGTAGTCTGACAATGGGAGGTCTCAGTTTACTAGAACACTAGTTCTAGTATCAGAGTGCTCGAATACACAGCACCCTGGATACTCAGACTATTTAAAAGTAAAGACTGCTTTGGAATTAGGCACTTTAAGTAATTCCCAGACTGATTTGACTGGAAGAGAGAAGTTTTAATACCTTTTCATTTGAGATAGAAGCAAAGAGTTCTGTGTTTTCTGAGTGAAGGACAGCCACAGACACAATGTTCTTGTGCAAGCTCATTGACTGATAACGGCAGTACTATTCCCCAATGTATTTTCCTGGTGTTAAAGGATCGAGGGATGGGGGAAATATTTTGTGATAGTTTCGAAGACACAGTTCTATTCTACAGTCTAATGCACCCTCGCAAGAAATAAAATTTAAAAAAAACCCGAAAAATAAAAACTGAAAGATTTGTCTTACAAGCGGTTTTTCTGACCTGTTATACAAACATTAGCTTCTATGCATTTTATTGACTTGCATTGTGTCAAGTACATAGAATCCAGAAGCCCATAAAGAATATGGATTATTTGTACACCCACATGTACTTGTATAGTTACTCAAAGATCCTTCCCTGCTCAGTCCCACAAATACATTGAAAAACAGAATCTGCAATAGAATAAAAGGTAAAGAGAGCAAAAAGCAAACTAAAGCTGAACTCAGACAAATGAGTCAGTAAGAATTGAATTCATCAAGTAGGACATCACTTTTCTAAGACACTACTTTTAACCTCCTAATGAAATATACAAGTTATTGCCACAGAATATTAACTGTGTGATGCTGGTTCCAAAT